>CALNXK010000558.1:0-75000 GCA_942486035.1 Porites lobata | reverse complement strand
AAGCTTCAAAGCGATATTCAATGTACATTTTGCTAATTTAGTGAGCAAAGAATATTTCTCCATACAACGTCTTATAATTTTCTTGCTGTATGAATAATTAATTAGCTAAGGAGGATAATGTTGTTCACGGCTCTCATAGTGAGCTTGGGCTACCTGTGGTTTTAGTAACATCCGTTTGATGCCCAAATCATTAGATAGTATGGTCTTCAATTTTTCAATACAGTTCTCATTTGAGTCCTCGGGAATGTTGTAAAATCGTAGGTTGAGATCTCTTGAGTAACGTTCCAATGATAAAAGCCTTTCGTACGCTTGGTTGACATTAGTAGCGAGCTTGCTGACCTCATCCTCCAATTTGTCAACTCTGGGCATGGCCACGTGGATTTCGCCGTTTAGAGTATGTAGTTCTTTTCGTATGTAGTTCTTTCGAGTTTTTGTTCGAAAGTTTTCAAGTCTTCTTTGAATTTTGCTTGATTGTTCTTTATGGTTTCGACATCCTGTCGAATCGTTTCCAGGCAGTCCTTCACATACGATTCAAAACTATCGTCATTCACGTCTTGCTTCTTTCCCTTCTTTGACATGTTCAAATAAAAGACAACAGGAACTCTTACACAGGAACTCTTACACGAAAAAAACTAAAGTATTTAAAGACACAAAAGACACAAAGAGGCAACGCAAACTACAGCTTCAAAAAACGTGGCCATCATCATCGCTGACCGCTGACCGCTCTATCAAAGGCTTTGGTTATGCTAATATTATCCCAGATAAGAAGTCAACCGTTTATGTTGCCTTGCACAGCTGCTTGAAAGGAAGTTTAGCCACTGACGAAGCAGGGAGCGTGTTAAAATTCCAATATCGGAATATTAAATTGGATTGGATCTTTGGATCTGAAGTAAAACCTTGGATCCGGAGTAATAACTTTGGATCCCTAGCAAGGACTTTGGATATCAGGAATAAAAACGTTGGATCCAATTGAAAAAAAACTGTGGAGTCGGGGAAAACAACTATGCCGCATAATGAAATCCATGTTGGTTGGATACAAACTTTGGATCCAAAATATAAATGTTTATTTTATTGCACTTTTTTTTACTTTGCTTAGAATGACATTTCAGAATAATTCAGACCCATACTGAAGTAACTCCTGATTAGCTCGTCTCTCTCCGCTATTTCATGACGCAAATTACCACTGATATAAAGCGGTAGGAGGGCGTTTGACAAACGCAAAAAGCAAAGAGACTTGAAGCAGAGCGAAACACATGTGGGCCATTTTTGTAGATTACTTGCTTGATCTTCGACGTTTAAAAAGTTATCGCGCGATAAATTTCTCAGTCAAAGAAAACTTTATCGCGCGCCCGAGCTGTCTCAGACAAAAGTAAACTTTATCGCAAGATAACTTAGCAAAAAAATATATTGTAATGTCCTCTATATATGGGCCACCGTAGATTCCTCATGGGACATGATGCACAGCAGTAGTAGAATGCGCACTGACTCCAGAAAACGTGGCTCATCAAAGAACTTTTTTTGATTGATAGTGATGGACGACTGTCAGATGTCAGATGTTCGATAAAACGCTGAACGCAGAGAAGCTAACACATGAGTAACAACTCTCTCAAACTGACCCGTCAAAAACTCACAATTGGTGAAACAGAAAATGTTATAAAGGAAGTAATAATAACCCCATCTCTAAGATGAAGATGGTGCCGAAACGTTTGACATATCAATGACCGATGAGTCTCAACACAAGCTAAAGTTTCGTTACGTCCACGGCTACGAGTCTAAGTCTAAGTTGACCAGAAATAAATTCCAGACGTTCTTTTCTCAGAGCTCCCTACAGCTTTGCAAGCGTGTGTTTATCAAAACTCTTGAGAACATTTAGGGCCGGAGAAGCATTTTTCAAGTCGGTTTAGTAGTAAACGGTACTCGCGTTTCTGTCGAGATTGGGACTGGATTTTAAGGTTAACTAGCGTTATGTGTCGGGCGAGAAAGCGGCTAACACTTCAGGCTAAATTTGGGTTAGAATTTTACTTTGACGCTTTCTTGTTACATGCAATACCTGAATGATCAATTCTCTCTGACATCAAATGTCAGAGCAGCTATGTCATAGGGATTAAGATGGTTTTTTTCCCGTCAAAAGTGGCTCAAAATAAAATTGCCGCCTACCTTCTTCACACAAATGTACACTAAATGTTATATTTAAAAGGAAAATATAAAGGGAATTTTAACAGAAAAATAGTCTAAAGGACGTTTCTGTATGAGGCGGCAGAATTCCTTTCAAGTTTAAAATAATCGTTTGGTCATCAGAGTAACCTTCAAGTTAAATGAGTCACCAGCGCGAACAATCCAATAAAAGCGCAGTTTCTGATTATAAGCCCTTGCTAATTAACAATTATTCCTCGACCCCGAATGGGCTCTAAGTCAATAGCCCATGAGGCTGAAGGCCGAATGGGCTATTGACTACAGAGGGCAGAGGCCATGAGGGCGAAAGGAATAATTGTTTTATAAAAATCCAACTAGTTGGTTATCAGAATAAAAAAAAGAATAAAACAATTTTAGCTAGTTAAAGCTAGACTTTAATCCTTTTTGCCGCCAAAAAGCAAGCGCTTTTCGCTACTAGTGGGCTATAACATATAGCCTAGTAGTAGCTCAACCAATCAGAACGCAGCATTGATAATAGACCACTAGTTGGATTTTACTAATTGTCTCTAGCCAACCCTACCCTACCTTATACTACTTCCAACCCTACCAAGCACGCACCATATCTACTTCAATCATACACATAATAGGGGCAACGCCTTTGAAGGATTTTTTTATTATTAACTATTTTGCTGAGGACGTTTTCTCCCAGGCAAGATCAGGCAGAATGGCATAAATCTCAGCTCTTTATGCAATTTTACGACTACTTTTTATAATATCGACATTAACATCGGGGACGAAATCGTTATGTATATATTTTGGCACATCCATTTACCAAGACGCACACACACCCCGGGGGTTTAATGGGTCTTTTACGGTATAGTTCAGTTTATGGATAGGAACTTTGTCCCTTTATACAACCTTCCTTTGTACCCCTTAGAAATTAATTAACTAGGAACCTTAAGAGGGCATAAAGACGGGAAATGTACTGATTTTCAGTGTAAAATATGTCATGTGACAAAAATATTCTGGAAGTGAGGAAGGTTGTCCATTTTAATCGTGCAAAGATTGCAACTGGTTTGTGCTGCTTTCACATTTGCTGGAGGCTGAATTACTTATAACAGGTAGACAAAGATGCAGCCAAACCTCTATTAACCGGACTCCAGCCATTCCCAGAGGTTCTGACGTTTAATTGGTGAAGTCACAGTAACGGAATGAGATAATATGAAAACCACAGGATGTGCGTCTCTCAAAACTGCGTGAAACTTTTCATGGCCAAACATAATGTTTCAAGTTTGTTTCCTAGCACTTGGGATTAGCTTTTTAGACAAATTTTCCCAATTTATTTCTCCATTTTATAGCTGTCGCTTTCCAAAATATGGTCAAAAAACTGCTAGAAATCCGATTTCGTTTAATGATCCAAGTCTTTCGGGATTTTCGAAATGCAAACATGTGATATAAACGTAGATCCGTGATTTAAACGCCGGAAGCAGCGGGAGAAAAACCCCTGGTATCCATTGCTTGCTTTAACGGTAACGTCTTACTTCATGTATGAGTACACTTGCTACTCTTGCTACACTTCCTACGCTTGCTAGCTACACTTGTTACGTTTGCTACGATACACTTGCTGCGCTTGCTACAGCTCATTTGCTATATTTACTATCCTTGCTACGTTTGCTTGCTACACTTCTTGCCCTTGCTATGTTGACTACGCTTGCAACACTTTTTGAAGTTGCTACGCCTGGTACATTCAACAGGTGGTATCAATAGACAACTCTATCAGAAACTTTCTGTCTCATGAGGAATCCTATTTATTTATTTATTTTATCTAAGTTAGTTCAATTTTCCATTTCGTGTAAAATTAAGTTTCACATCATTGCTTTGACACTTATTATAGACACCAGCTGAGAAACACAAAGCGGTAAATTTATTTAAAGAAGTTAATTTTTAGAGGTAAAGTTAAGGTCAGGTGTAAAACGTATTCTCTTTACAGATGTATAATTAAAAGTCAAGTAGACTTAAATCATGATCAAACTTGGAAATTCTTTTTTTCTACAAAACAGAGATCAACGGACTCTTCAATTTGTTTTGACCAGGCACTAAACAATTACGGAGTTTAATCAGTTCCCTAGTTAGTTGTCTTTCTTTTTTCTCTGTGGCTTAACCTCTTGTATGTAAAAGGTGTCGACAAGAGAAAACAGAAAACTTGACGGTAAAAACAACGTGGGGAACGCAAAAAAGCCTGGGCTATGAAATAGAAATCCTTCATCCATCAAAAAGACGAGTAAATGTAAAACTACAATCATTAGTGATTTAACATAATGACTGAACAGGGAATTTGACTTTAATATTAGAATGGAGACCAATCTAGACACTAATCTGCCAAAAGAATTAAAAACTACAACAGTGTAAATAGTATAACAGTGACGAACTATATTAAATTGCTACAGTAGTCTAAATTGCCTCTGTCCAATGTGGTATCAATGAAAATAGCCGAAATTAGCTACAGATTCCTGATATTTTCAGGTGACTGTAAACAAGTTTCAAGTCCACACGACTGATCGCAAAATAAGCTACGAAACGTACGCCATAATTTTCAGACTACGCAAAGCTTCAACTTATTTAGTACCAGCATTTAATTGTCTCTTCTGGATAAAGAGTTCCTATTCTTGCGATGAACGCTCCACCTCGTAATTGTGACAAAATAAGAAACTGACTTCAACTTCAGATAGTTAGGAACTGCTTCACTGCATTCTTCATCATACCTATGCAACAAAAACAACAACAGCACAAAGCAACGTTAGCAAGCTAACAAAAGAAAAGTATAGTGACTTCATCTGGCAAGGCATAACATTTTGACAACTGCCTTCTAAGAGTGCGCTCGATTGATCGTACTCCGGGATAAGAATAAACAAAAATTTTGTTACAGACCTCTTCTATGCAGTAATTTTTGAACCATTTAAAGTTTATTTAGATCAGAATGCTTCATTAAAAGCCGTTTTGTAGATATCGAAGCACAATGAAAGACAGAACAAGTGATTTCTAGCGAGTTTATTCCATTTATTTTTATTTGAGACGCGGAATACGGTGAATCGAACACGCCCTAAATCTATTAGAGCAAAGGATCACATTTAAACTCGCAACTTCAACCAATGATTAGACTTATTGCACATTTAAATAAACTTGCATACCATAAATTCTCTATAAAGCCCCCCTCTCTAATAGACTCCCCTTTTCAGAGGAAAATTTTAAACTTCCTATCTCTTTCAAGTGGACTGATCATCCAATATTCATGAGCTGAAAGTTCGCATTTGATTTTGATCTTCGGCTTGATGACCTCCGACTTCATTTGCCTGAGCTTTTCCACTTTAGGTTCTTATAGTTCTTTATGGAGAATGGATATCATAATCTTCTCTTAAGTAAATAAACTCCTCTCCCCTCAAGAACGTTCTTAAAATGAATAAACCGCCGGAAGGCTTAGTAGAGGATTTACCATCTGCAGGAGACTTTAATAATGCAGTGACCACCTTCCGTAAACTAAGCGACCAGAAATTTGATCTTCGCATTTTGGGTCGTCGCTTACGTCAGGTTCGACCGTAAGTTGCAATGGAACGAACTCACACGGGGCCACCGACACTTTGAAAGGTGAAAAAATCATGAGCCTTGAAATAAATTTTCTATTCTTTAACTGCCAAAAGAACTAGCAAAGTCAGACTCCTTTGTTGTTGTGAACTTGACCTGTGATTGGCAGATTGACGCTACGTGGCACCGGGTTGAGTTCGTTGCTCAATAAAATGGCAAAAATAATTCCTTGTTAAAATTAAGTTTCATAAGGCACGTAATATGATCCAAGATTTAAAAATATCCCAAAATACCTTGCTATTTATTGGATGCCCTCAAACTCGAGCGTTACATCGTCGCCAATGAGAACAAACGGCGCCCAGTACTTCACTGCGTTAAAGCGGTCAGATTCTCTCATTGATTTCATGGCTTTATTGAGAGCCTCACTAGCACTTCGTCCATGGACTAGTTGTTGGTAGAAAACTTTCATGAACTCCATAGTAGCTTCGTCGTCGATCGCCCACAAGGACACCAGAACAGAGCGAGCACCAGCACCTAAAAATGCCCGTGCAATACCGACCACACCCTCAGATTTGACTTCTCCCCGAGCACTATGACAACAACTGAGTACAACAAGTCTTGCCCTAATCTGCGCCTCTAAAACATCTTTCATAGTTAAGAGATAGTCCTCCCTGGCTGGATTCAAGGATGACCGTGTTGTGTTTGGGGCCAAGGCAATTTCTCCTGTTTCCATTTTACCGTGAGCAGCAATGTGCACCAGAGCAACCGAGGAGATACGTGTTAACACTTTATCTTTTGTTGCATGCTTTCCAACGAGAGGTTCAGTTTGAAGTATTTCCCCAATCATCTTCACTTCCTTTTCCGCCCACGCCAACTGCTCTAGCCTCATTCCTTCATAAACTACCTCCTGTACCCACGGATCGCCGACGAGAAGAGCGCCAGTCTTGCTGTGCCAATCTGCTGGACAATTTTTGATTAATCGCAGAGTAGAAAGTGAGGGAAGTAGGCGAATTCTAAACGTTTCGCAGAGGTACTTAGATTTCAAGTCAATGAAAGCAGCATAAGGGGCCAAACAAAGAGGTCCTTGTGGAACAACCACCACCTCATCGCCTTGGAGTAAGTCTCTTATAGGGTCCATAACAACTTTGTAAAATGTTTCTAATGACTTTGGCTCAAAAGATGAGGAATGAGACCTTGGCTGACTGGATCTTTTTTCTGCTAACTTGTTATCGCTTGGGTTCCTTAATGAACGATCTTCACAGTTAACATCAGCTCTCACACCCATTTTTTCAAGTGCAGTCTCCAGTAGAGACTGAAAATAGGTTTTGACGGAGATATCGATCTGAGTTTTCCTAGTTTTGATTTCGTTTCCTTTCTTGTTCACCCAGAGAACTATTCCTTCCTCGTTAATACCTATAAAAGCTGTATCTGACGGTAGGTAATTAAGAATGTCAGGTGTTGTTGCAGAAAATGTTCCTATTTCTCGAGACAACACTTTAAACCCATACTTGAACGCCAGAAGATCATTTAAAGCTTGGGCACGTCCATGATCAGCAGTTAAAAGTGCCTCGACGACTTTACCTTGCTTAAACTGTAGCCCCCAGAGTCTCAAATTAACATTATCATACGTACTCCCAAGACTAATCTTCCATTCGTCATTAGATATGAGGTTTCCCCTGATATAGTCGAAGGCAATGACACTGTTTTTATAACAGTAAATAGCTGTCTGGAAATCTCCAAGACTGTGATGGGCGTTGCCAAGATTACAGTACGCTCTTCCTTCTCCTGCCCTGTCTCCCACTTCTTTGGAAATTTTGAGGTGTCGTTCATGGTACTCTAGGGCTTTCTGGAAATCTCCAAGATTTTTAAAAGCAATGCCAAGATTACAGTACGCATTTCCTTCTCCTGCCCTGTCTCCCACTTCTTTGGAAATTTTGAGGGCTCGTTCATGGTACTCTATGGCTTTCTGGAAATCTCCAAGACTGTCATAGGCGTTGCCAAGATTAGAGTATGCTTTTCCTTCTCCTACCCTGTCTCCCACTTCTTTGGAAATTTTGAGGTGTCGTTCATGGTACTCTATGGCTTTCTGGAAATCTCCAAGACTGTGATAGGCGTTGCCAAGATTACAGTACGCACTTCCTTCTCCTGCCCTGTCTCCCACTTCTTTGGAAATTTTGAGGTCTCTTTCATGGTACTCTACGGCTTTCTGAAAATCTGCAAGACTGTGATAGGCGTTGCCAAGATTACAGTACGCTTTTCCTTCTCCTGCCCTGTCTCCCACTTCTTTGGAAATTTTAAGGTCTCTTTCATGGTACTCTATGGCTTTCTGGAAATCTCCAAGACTGTGATAGGCGTTGCCAAGATTACAGTACGCACTTCCTTCTCCTGCCCTGTCTCCCACTTCTTTGGAAATTTTGAGGTCTCTTTCATGGTACTCTACGGCTTTCTGAAAATCTGCAAGACTGTGATAGGCGTTACCAAGATTACAGTACGCTTTTCCTTCTCCTGCCCTGTCTCCCACTTCTTTGGAAATTTTAAGGTCTCGTTCATGGTACTCTATGGCTTTCTGGAAATCTCCAAGACTGTGATAGGCGTTGCCAAGATTACAGTACGCACTTCCTTCTCCTGCCCTGTCTCCCACTTCTTTGGAAATTTTGAGGTCTCGTTCATGGTACTCTATGGCTTTCTGGAAATCTCCAAGACTGTCATAGGCGTTGCCAAGATTACAGTACGCTTTTCCTTCTCCTGCCCTGTCTCCCACTTCTTTGGAAATTTTGAGGTCTCGTTCATGGTACTCTATGGCTTTCTGGAAATCTCCAAGATTTTGAAAAGCAATGCCAAGATTACAGTACGCACTTCCTTCTCCTGCCCTGTCTCCCACTTCTTTGGAAATTTTGAGGTCTCGTTCATGGTACTCTATGGCTTTCTGGAAATCTCCAAGACTGTGATAGGCGTTGCCAAGATTACAGTACGCTTTTCCTTCTCCTGCCCTGTCTCCCACTTCTTTGGAAAGTTTGAGGTGTCGTGTATGGTACTCTATGACTTTCTGGAAATCTCCAAGACTGTGATAGGCGTTGCCAAGGTTACAGTACGCACTTCCTTCTGCTGCCCTGTCTCCCACTTCTTTGGAAATTTTGAGGTGTCGTTCATGGTACTCTATGGCTTTCTGAAAATCTCCAAGACTGTGATAGTCGTTGCCAAGATTACCGTACGCTTTTCCTTCTCCTGCCCTGTCTCCCACTTCTTTGGAAATTTTGAGGTGTCGTTCATGGTACTCTATGGCTTTCTGGAAATCTCCAAGACTGTGATAGGCGTTGCCAAGATTACAGTACGCTTTTCCTTCTCCTGCCCTGTTTCCCACTTCTTTGGAAATTTTGAGGTGTCGTTTATGGTACTCTATGGCTTTCTGGAAATCTCCAAGATTTCTTAAAGCGATGCCAAGATTACAGTACGCTTTTCCTTCTCCTGCCCTGTCTCCCACTTCTTTGGAAATTTTCAGGTGTCGTTCATGGTAGTCTATGGCTTTCTGGAAATCTCCAAGACTTCTAAAAGCGTTGCCAAGATTACAGTACGCACTTCCTTCTCCTGCCCTGTCTCCCACTTCTTTGGAAATTTTGAGGTCTCGCTCATGGTACTCTATGGCTTTCTGGAAATCTCCAAGACTGTCATAGGCGTTGCCAAGATTACCGTACGCTCTTCCTTCTCCTGCCCTGTCTCCCACTTCTTTGGAAATTTTGAGGTCTCGTTCATGGTACTCTATGGCTTTCTGGAAATCTCCAAGACTGTGATAGGCGTTGCCAAGATTACCGTACGCTTTTCCTTTTCCTGCCCTGTCTCCCACTTCTTTGGAAATTTTGAGGTCTCGTTCATGGTACTCTATGGCTTTCTGGAAATCTCCAAGACTGTGATAGGCGTTGCCAAGATTACAGTACGCTTTTCCTTCTCCTGCCCTGTCTCCTACTTCTTTGGAAATTTTGAGGTCTCGTTCATGGTACTCTATGGCTTTCTGGAAATCTCCAAGATTTTTAAAAGCAATGCCAAGATTACAGTACGCTCTTCCTTCTCCTGCCCTGTCTCCCACTTCTTTGGAAATTTTGAGGTCTCGTTCATGGTACTCTATGGCTTTCTGGAAATTTCCAAGACTGTGATAGGCGTTGCCAAGATTACAGTACGCTCTTTCTTCTCCTGCCCTGTCTCCCACTTCTTTGGAAATTTTGAGGTGTCGTTTATGGTACTCTATGGCTTTCTGGAAATCTGCAAGACTGTGATAGGCGTTGCCAAGATTACCGTACGCTCTTCCTTCTCCTGCCCTGTCTCCCACTTCTTTGGAAATTTTAAGGTGTCGTTCATGGTACTCAATGGCTTTCATGAAATCTCCAAGACTGTCATAGGCGTCGCCAAGATTACAATACGCTTTTCCTTCTCCTGCCCTGTCTCCTGCTTCTTTGGAAATTTTGAGGTGTCGTTCATGGCACTCTATGGTTTTCTGGAAATCTTTAAAGTTAACGTAGGCGTTACCAATAGTACTATTCCCTTTTTCTTCCTCTGTCCTCTCCACAACTTCATCGGCAATCTTGTTGGTATTTCCAAGATTACAGGTGGCTTCTGTTTGTCCTTTCGCAGTCATTCCACTAACAAATTGCAGATAAAATCTACGCACTGCTTTTCCCGAAGATAGTGTTAATTCTCACATTTTTTGCTTGCTTTGCCATTTCAGCTCTTCTGAAAAAAAGTGTAGATATGTTTTGTTTTTTTTTTTCGTTGATACCATTTCTCTATATGTAAGATAACGTACGATAACGAAAATGAAAAGTAAATTAAAACATCGAGTAAAAGCTTATTTATTAGCTCTCAATAATTATTCGTTTTTGTCCATGATGACAGTCGCATTTGGTTTGCCACAAATAGTGATCGTTCTACTTGTTTTTTATCGTTGTGTCGTGTGACTTGATAAACTGGCGTCTTCTCCTAAAAAAGGAAAAAGACATTATTTTTGGTGATCAGTGATCGAAATGAAAAAGAAAGCAGATTTACCATTGTTTAAACATGGTGTATATTATCTATCTAGTCTTGGTACATTGATCTACCCTCCACTGAAAATACTAACGTTTTGGGCAACAAACTACAAATTGGGCCAGTAGAAATATTCAGAAAAGTCAAATTTCGGAAAGTGAACTTATTTCTAAGGTTTAAAATCTCTTGCTAGCGGAATACAAATGTACAGCAAATGAAAAGAATATATATTTCTATACCACCAGTTATTTCAAGCTTGTGGAATTTCAGAAAATTACAATTATGGTTCATATTAAATAGGAAAGGCCCCCCTGACTCCTTGCCCTGCTCGGTTTCAGCTGAAGAGCGATGGTCAGCAAAAATCGAGAACAATCTTAATTTCGAGGCGGGAGTTAAAAAATGAATTTGTCTATAGATAGCTTTTAGTTAGATAAGAAACCTAATGTAGATTGTTCCCGCCAGAAGCCTTTTATTTGTGGCTTTCGATGTCCGAGTCTCAGACTGCCCCTAATTTTTTACCTGAAATTCGCTAACATCAACTTTCCTGGTGTGCGCAAAGGAAGGCGCATGGAGAATCGGTACGTGTAAAAACTTCAGGAGTTTTTGTGTTTTTTTTTACTTCCTATTGTCCTTAGCTACTATGGCTCTGTTACGTTGACGTCTTTGAATTTCTTTGTGTCATGTCACTTAGGAAGATTGCAAGTTCTTTTCAAATACACCCGTCCGAGGGTGAGCCGGTTTAAAAAGATTTCTGTATACAACTTGCCCTTATAATTTAACACAAATGATAAATATGACTCTTCTGCACAGCCTTTTTTTATGTCGTCACGCAACGCAGACACTAAAAACGGCTGTGTAGCAGACTACTATGAGAACGGACATGTACGCATAATAAATCACAGGCGGCCATACCATAGGTGACGCGCCAGTGTCGCGTTACAGGCGACCGTTGAAAATATAAGAGACTTTGTATGGGAAATATATTACTGAGATCTCGGAACGCTAAATAACGCTAAACCTTACTTTTTCTTAAATGAAATGAATAAAAAAGACTTACCTGCAATGTATTCCACTGCGTTTTGGTGTCTCTTTGTCGTTTTACTGTTTTTTTGGCTTTATTGCGTAACTACTGTTACTCCTTTCATAGAACGAAGTAGCCTGTGCCAGGCTCTCAGATCGTATACTGGGGACCACTATCTCAGAGCCTGGAACAGGCTAAGAACAAAGTCTCTTATACAAAGTCTCTTATATTTTCAACGGTCGTCTGTAACGCGACACTGGTCACCCATGGTATGTAAATTACATAACATCGTTCCCTCGTAACGCGAGTTTGGGCCGCCTGTGAATAAATCAGTGAAAGGGCTGAGATGAAATCCTACAGTCCCCTGCTAACTGAAAGATCATAGACAACACGGCTTATCAATATCTGACATTGGTTCGTTGAGCGATGAAGACATCCTCGCAGAGTTTCGTGAAGAAAAGCAGATGGAAGTGGAAGACGGCGATGATGGAAATGAAGATGAACAACAAGAAGAAACTCCCAAGCGACCAACAAAGAGTGAGGCCCGTCAAGCAAAGCAATCGAGACTCTCTCAGGCTACAGTTTGTTTGATGTTGAGGGAGCCGAGATTCGACGGCAAACAAGACAGTTGTCATTCACGATCGACAAAAGTATTAGCAAAAACCAAAAACAACAGAACATTCAAAGATTTTTCAATGCAACAGCATCTGCTGATTTATCCAACATATAATTACTGTATTTTTATTTTATCAGTGTCTTTCTTCATACTGTACTGTATTTTATTAAACAATGATTCATTGTTACGAATTTTACGCTTCCCCGGTTATCTCGAAACCTCGCAATTTCGAACTTTTTTCCACTTCCCTTGGGACTTCGAAATAGCGGGGTTCGACTGTATTATGCTCGAAAATTTGAGCATAATGGCTAATATGCATGTATACTGGAGCTTAAGAGAAGGCGTTTTCACTTTCCATGTTCACTTTGAGACTGCCGGGTATTTAGCTTCTCTGAAATCGTGCCCGTGAGTAACGCCCGGCTTATTTTATTCTGCGAAACGAAACGAAACGAAATATATTGGGGAAAGAGAAAAAATGCTTATTGACACGCGCTGCTACTCACGAAATTTTTCCTAGGCTAATTGTCGAAACAGCGTCTGACATCGTCGACTCTACTCTATACCGAAGAAACCACAACCGCTCAGCTGCGAAGCGAGTTTTGTTTGCTGATCGCTTGGTTATTCTAAATGAAGATAGAATACTTTGACAAAAGTTTCCGCGATATAAATGACCAAATACCATATTAAGTTAAAGGAACAGTGTAGTTCGAGTATATAGCTTCAGCTAATGCAATTCCTACCTCAGATATAAATTCCCGATTAGTCTTGATAGTTCGTTTGATTTGTCTCGACGAAAAAGTCTACGAGGAAATCATAATTTGCAAAGCAAGTCAGTATAAAAGTCAATTGCATTTTCCTTCACAAAATAACTGGACTTGCACAAAACTTACCTATAGGCAACAATCAACCCTAATTAAATGGGATTTTTCCCTTCCTTTAGCTTTCAGTTTCATTTTGATCTACGTCAACAAAAGTGACGTAAGTGCTTCCAGAAATAGCTCCCGAAATACAGCCATCCATGAAAAAAAAACATATTAGGGGTTAGCCTGAATTTCTGACGATTACTTCGAGTCGATTTTACTACCTCAGAGGAGGGAGTAAAAACAATTCGTTTAAAATTCAGGCTAAAGAGGGGTCAAATTAAATCGAATAATTATATACAGTTATTTTAAAACTCGCTGTGGCTATATGCTAAGCAGTCGGGAAGGATCTTAACTAAACAGAAAATTTTCTAGAATTTCTACAAAATCCCTTTTTCTAATCGCTTCAAAGTATTCCATCTTCATTCAGAATTATCAAGCGAAAATTATCAGCAAAACAAGAATGGCTTCGCAGATGAGCGGTTGTGGTTTCTTGGGCATAGAGGAGAGTCGACTTTTTATTGTTAGATATATTATGCTAGAAAATTGGAGCATAATTAATGGCTAGTATGCATGTATTCTGGAGCTTAACAGAAGGCATTTTAACTTTCCAGCTCCTCTTTCAGTTTGCCGGGTATTTATAGCCTGTGTACATGTGAAATCGTGCCCGTGAGTCATGCGCTGCCACTCACGCGGGCCCGCCATTTGCATGAATTTTTTAGGGGGGACATTTTCTCTTTGTTTCTTCCCCACCCCCCTCGACCCACCATCGCTTTTCTTATCAAATACGGTAAAAACCCGCAACTAAGAACCTACATTTTTAGGAGTTAGCCTAAACAGGTTCTTATAAAAATGGTATTTTACAGAATTTTAGGCTATTTAGGTTCTTAAAATGGGTTCTCAATCCTGGAGAAAAAACAATTAACAGCTGCAAACAAGTTGGTCATTAGCCTATACTTTTATTTTCTTCAGCCCCACCCCACCCCCCACCCCCCAAAAATATTTAACAATATATCAATGTATACATTTACATATATTTATATGCTTTGCCGAGCTGTACAAAGCTTTAACTGTAACAATAATATTCAGGATATTATTCAGAACAGGGCCCAAAATCATTTTTACAACAATGGCAACCTGCTTTTTTTGCTTCAAATATGATTCGTGCAATGCAGCTGTAATGTACTAGTATGATTTTAGAAAATAAGAACCTGTTTTAAATTTCTTAAGCTAAATAGGTTCTTGTTTATAGGGGGTATAAATGACCAATTTTAGGCTAACAGGTTCTTAATTTTTAGGTTCTTAGTTGCGGGTTTTTACTGTAGAGCCAAATAACGTGAGGAAAAATTGCAACGTGGTTTACCTCTTGGTATCCCCCACACATCTCACCCTGGAACGTTTGGAGATCATAGGACATTATGGAAGGGAAGGAGCTGTATTTTGCTTTTGCATCAAATCTAAGTGAAAGAAAAATGAAAGAACGTGGAGCAAAATTTACTTCTCGCGAGAGCGCAGTGCTTCGCGGATATCGCTTCGTCTTCAACACCAACTGGAAAGATGATGGTTTTGGTTACGCTAATATCACCCCAGACGAAGGTTCCGCGGTTCATGGCGCTTTATACATCTGCGAGAAGGGAAGCATGTGTAAAATGGATAACGAGCACATTCATGAAGGCAATCGTTTCCACCGAGTGATCGTTAAAGTGGAAAAGAGAAACGGGGAAGTTGTAGATGCGATTGCGTACGAAGCGAATAAGGAATGTGTCAAAGGTGGGTTGAAGCCAACCGAAATTTATCTCAATGAAATACTTGAAGGAGAGGATCTTCTTCCAAAGGAGTACGCAGCATACTTACGAAACTTGAACGGTTAAGAACAAAAAGAGAAAAAGGAGGACATAAGGAGAACACAAAAGACTTCACAGAAAGAACGAAATCAACAGTTGGGTGCTACACAGACGTTCATTTGGTTGTCATGCAACCTTTTCCGTGCTTGTCACGCGAACATCCTCCTACGCAACGACCCCAAAGAAGAAAGAAACCAAAAAAACAGGGAGTACGCCTGCCTATTTGCCCAAGATGTGCCACATAAGAGTAATACTTTGCATACCGTAATGATTCGATTTAGCGCCCGGGGCGCTTATTTTTTTTTGGTACCTCAAGGGAGGGCGCTTATTCGAGACAGGGCGCTTATTTAATTTTTTGAGAAACAACCTAATGTTCAAAACAAAACTTTAATAAATATTAAAATAACTAACAATAACAGAAACCGCAACAGTAACAAATTGACAGTAAAGAAGCTAAAGAGCACGATGAATACGCAGTTGGAACTTACCTTGAAGCTGACAACAAACTTGTTGGACATGTGCCGATGGAACTTTCCTTCCTTATATTCACATTTCTCAAAGCCCGCCATGAGAACAATGTACAGGTCAAAGTGACTGGATCAATGAGACTGGAAAACGGACTTGTTGTCCCTGGATCCTTTCTGGCCAGAACGACCAGCAGAGCAATCGCCACAAAATTTGAAGAAGAAATTATTCGTTTGAAGAAATTATGTACTCACATGGACATTACAGTTGGGAAACTCAGACGAAGACCACTGTTTTTGTAATACATTATTACGTATGTCAGCTATTAAAGGAAGATAAACCACGTTTGATACGTACTCTGAAGGCGCTGTAATAATATTAGAATAGGGGGTGCTTATTAGAATAGGGGCGCTTATTAACAAAAACACATTCGAAGGGGGGCACTTATTTGGAAGGGGGCGCTTATTAGAAGGAGGGCGCTAAATCAAATCATTACGGTAAATAAAAGACTGATCTCTGAGTGGCAAAGTCTAGAATAGGATGCTGAGGGCCACTAGTTATTCAGTTGAAGTACTGTCCGGTGTTACCCTCGTTAAATAAAGTTGATTATTATTATTATTATTATTATTATTATTATTATTATTATAGGATGATATGAGAAAAAAAATTGGATAAATAAGTTGCATTTTTCTTAGTTTTTCCGACATGAAATAAAGTTTATCCTAATTTTCATTGTAAGGAACTCTTTTCACTTGGTATTACACTTTTTTTGTTTACTGTGTTACACCCATTGAGGGTAATATTAATACTGTAATCCAGACAACATCCTTGTTGGAAAGTTTCTGAGGATCCAAATATAACAGTAAGGCAGGGCTGGCACTAACATTTCAAGTTGCTGGGTATATGCAATTAGTAGGTGGTGGGGAATTAAACAACTAGCAAGGAAGCTTGGTGGGTTTTGTTTTTCTTTTGTTCCTTATAAAAGTAGCTGGCGATCATGCTCATAGTAGCCGGCCATGGGAGAAATCCCTGGCCCCCAGCCCTTGGAGCTAGTCCTGAGTAAGGGCAAGCTTCTTAACAACAATATCCTCATCCTTTAAGACTGATTCTTTTAAGGCTACCGACTGGAAAATCCTGAAGTACTGGACTGATTGCTAGACAATGTACAAGTAACTGCACCTTGGCTAGGGATAACAATCAAAATTAATAATAATAATAATAATATTATAATCACTTGTTGATTAACTTTAATTTAAGTAATATATCAATTACGAGTGTGAGGGCTTCATCGGGGTATCCAGACACCGAGAAACAGATAAGTATGGTGGCCGATATAGACACTACACACAAATAATAGATGGCAAAACGTACACAAACTTAGAAAAAAACATGCAAACTTAAGAAAACGCATGCAAACTTAGTAAAGAGTATGCAAACTTAATAAAACGCATGCAAACTTAGTAAAGAGCATGCAAGGCCGACTGCTGTTATTGTTTCGAGGTGTTTGGATACCCCGACGAAGCACAAAACACGAGTTTTTGGTATAGCTTCTTAAATGAGTGGCTGACTATTTAATTATTCATCATTGTTGTTGCATTTCATTAATTTTATTAAACAATAGATATAGACTTTGATAACAACCGTTTGGATGGAATGTGTCATTTGGGACTCATCCAACTTAATTTAGTGTTTATCATTGTGTGACATGGATATGTCAAGTTCAAGGTTTCAGACACCCAAAACTTTTGATGAGGAAAAAGAGTGTGATGAGTGTGATGAGGAAAGAGAGTGTTCAATTCTGTTCTGAAATCTACAGTTTACAAGAACAAATGAGCATTACAGATTTTTCAAGAATGGCAAGACCAAAAAGTGCTCAAGATTTGCACCATTGAGCCAGGTGGACTGTTTAAAGGTGAAGACATTGGTGTGGATGTGCAAGAGTTGACTGCAAGCATTGAAATCCCGAATGCCGAAAGTCTAAACTAAAGGCTATCCAAGTTCGTGCAACAGGTTGCAAATAAGTCAGGTGGATGATATCTGCACGTCTTGGATGCTTATTTACAGCCAATTGTCTGTGGCTTTAAACATTTCCTGGTAGAGAAAAATGGTGAGGGCACATTAGATTCTTTGGCTGTTGGTGACAAAAGGTATCATTTCAACTGATTTTGAAAGGTTTTATTTGAGCTTTGCATTTTAACTTTGTGTAACTTGTGTTGTTTCTTCCTATGGGTTTGGGACATTTCGAACTGTGATAATATGTGAATTACATTTTTTAAAAGAAAAAAATGTTTGTTGTTTGCATGAGACGTTATTTACTTAGAATTAATGTATTCATGTCACATGATTTTTCTAGAATCAGCCAACATTTGGATTTTGTATCCAAATCTTTAAAGACTTTCATCTGGTTTTTCATTGGGACTCTAAATGCATCCACGTGATGCAGTATATCCAGGTGTTGACTGGTGGGCATGAAATATGAATTATTATTAATGCACTTGAGAAGTCGTTATTCCAGATTCAGATTGCATAATATCTTACTTTCCCCCAAATGTAAGTGAGTTGCCCTCTGATCAAACATGACAAACAAGCTTACTACATGTATCTGGCCAAGGCTATTTTTTGTGGACTGAGAGTCACCACCATTGTACTATGATAATTTGATGGAGTCCTTTCCATGATTATAGCTTGCATATGTCAACAATGATGGCCACATCCCATTAAGAATCCAGTACATTTTATACAAAATCCAACACCCCTGAATTTTCAGACCCCTTTCCTCAGGGGTTGACCCTGACTTTTGGATCTTTAGGTGATTGCAGGCAGTCAACAGAAGGCTGGTATGTACTCTGTTGTTATCTTATCTCTCCATACTCTGTGATGCCGTGACTTGGTGGTCCCATTCGATATACACCAACAGTTTGGTCCTTTGATGCTGTTACTAAATCTATTAAGAAAGTTATATTAAGGAGAACAAATGAAACCACAGTCAAACTAAGGAACAAGAAAGATTGCTCTTCCTGTGGATTTTTAAGTGAGGATGTGGCACTGGTACCGGTATATCAAAGCCGTTACCACTTTAAGCCCAATATCCACCTACAAATTCTCCAGACTGATCTCCATAAATATTCTTAAATTCTATACTGATGATGTGCCACCAGTGGCGGATCCAGGGGAGGGGAAGGCCCCCCCCCCCCCCCTCCGGCCCCCACACGACTTAGTTGTAGACCAAACTGAGGCCCGAAGAGCCAAAAGAAATTTTTGGGAGACCGCCCCCCCGTCCTTATCTAAGGGTCTGGATGACTGGGCTCCCCCTTTATTAAAGGTCTGGATCCGGTACTGGCCACTACCTGTACTTAGATCTGGGCAGTGAGTAGTGACACATCATCAGTATAACAAAAGTTCTATGCTCGTTCCTCAGATATAACTTCGCAAAGAAACTGTAGGTGGCATCCTGAAATGTTGGTTATGTTCTATAAGGCTATGAACAATCATGTCTGCTGAGAATTAGAAGTACATTTAAAATGCATAGAGCTAAAGATACATTCATCATAAGGTGAAATATCAATATCCTCCACAGCATCTGAGTGACAGAACAAATCCTCTACAAACTCGTGATGATCAGGAAAACGTCGATATCTGTAAGAACAAATTATGAACAGTCTTCATGAAATTCACAAACCGAAAATATATATAAATTTAAGGTTCATTTTAAAAAATATGCAAATGGTTTTGGAAGCAGAATTAAATAAACCCAGCTCATGATGATAATTCACTTCACACTTATTCCACTAAAATTAATACGGCTGATTTTTTTTAAGGAAGTGACAGCTACAAAGTAGCAATTGAATTTAATTTAAGTTGTACCCACAATCTAACCCCTATTGATTCATTTGATAATTAAAACCTTCAGGGTAAACACTTAATATTAACAGATTTTCTACTTTCAATGATTTACTGACAATTTTAGTAGTCCTGGTGACTACATGTATGCTAAAAAGAGGGTGGCCACATAATGGGGACTACTTTTTAGAGGTTTAATAGTAATCAACATCTGGCCCTGGTTGTTCAAACATTGGATAGGGCTATCCACTGCATAGATCACTATCCAACGGATAAGTACTTAAGGAAACCAGTTGCGTTAGCCACTAGATAGATTATTATCCGGTGGATAGCACTATCCAACGTTTGAGCAACTGGAGCCTGTTGATTTAAGAATAGTTGCAAATTAATATTGTCATTGGCTAGTCAAGAGATCATTTTAATGCATGCCAGTTACCACCGAGTATGACTTACTTGCGAACAACTCCTCTGTCACAGACAGTAAATAGTGTACAAATGTACTTCCATTAGAAGTATACCTGAAAATACAAACTCTTTATGTCCAAAATTACAATTATTTTTATACTTGGTCTTATTAACCAAATGAATTTATACGTGAACAGCCCTTTGACTCTTAATCAAGCAAATTCTTTTCAATAAAAAGAATGTTATTCATACTTGATTTTTCATAGTGGATCTCTCCCATGTTCTTTCATTCGTTCTTGAACCCAGCTTCTGGGAAAAAACTTGTCAAAAAGTCCCGTCCAAACATAATGAGACCTAAAAGACATTGCAGAACAAGACAGGGAAAAATCATCATTTTTGATTACTTGGAATTGCTATACAAGGGGTTTAGTAGCAAAGGATCAACTTTTCAGAGGCAACACACAGTCTTCAAAAATATATGCTACCCACCATGCACCAGTGTATCTAAAATTTAGTGTGCGCTGAATCTTCAGTAGAGACTATCGTAAGCCACATTATCAACTACAGGTAAATGTAAAAAGAAAACAAAGGCAATTCAAAACATTGGACGAAAATGAGGGTCTCCGGGTGGGGGTCTTCCTGGGGGAGGAGCCCCAGGGGGAACCATGTTTGCCACACTCCGAGGAGGTATCCAGTCCCTATCGCCACGCCCTGGAGGTGGAATCCAGTCTCTTTCTCCTCTTAGAGGCGGTCCCCGTTCTGCTGGAATCCAGTCCGCATCAGACCGGGGAGGTCCCGGGAACCTTCCTGGAAAACCAGGCCCCACTGGCCTTGGTCCAAAGCCTTCCTCGATAGGAGATGGGGCCATTGGCCTGGACACTCGCATCTCTTCAAATCGTGGAGAAGGCCCTTGCTCGGGCCGAGGGAAGCCACCTTGAGGGACATGTTGCATAGGGGCTGGTGCAGGACCTTGTACGGGAAAACCACTGACCACAGGATGTTGCTGACGCGGTCCTTCCATAAAGAACGTTTCCCGAGGTATAGTGGGTACAGCAGGGAAATGGCGCCCATCCATGACTGGTACAGTTCCTACATTGCCAAAGGGTCTTTCCCCTGGCAACATGGGGCACGGGGGCACCGCGGGAATGGTCTCGTGTAGAGGGGCTGGGAAAAAGGGGGCTGCCTGAGGAAACATAGCGCGCTGTATCTCATTCTCAGCTTCCTCTCCTCCATCACTCTCCCCTCCCCCCTGCTCTCTCTGATGACGTCTCTTAATGTGCGACTGTAAATCTCGCTGGGAGAAATAACTCCGACGACATCCCGAGATTCCATAGCGGCTTCCACCGACTGAACATACATACACACTGCCCAGCGGTGCTCGCTCAATCCTCTGAACACTTTCCCCACACCTAAAGTAAAATTTAAATGAATTCAGAGACCCTGATGAAGGGCAATTTTTGGAAATACTCCCGTTTTGGTTATTTATCTCGTTTTACCTTGGAAGCTAGTCTCTCAAGCAGCCGTTTTTGTCACGTCACGCAACCCCACTCCCTATGAAAGGGAGGGGAAAGGGGAGGAGGGAGGAGCGTTGTGTGACGAGACAAAAACGAGGAGGTGGGAGACTACTTATAAGCTGGATCTTAATAACACAACTCTGGACACATGAATAGCAACTTTCAGCAACTTAGCTGCATGGCTCGTCTGTACGTTAATCAAAACTTTGAATTTCGTCTCTTTTTCATCATTTGAATTTGAGAATTTTTTTTTGCCATGTAGCCCAAATTCAAGTCCTGCTAACGACCTCGCACTTCCAAATTCCAGTTATTATTGATTCTAGAACTCACAAACCCTTTGAAACGAGTTTTTAAGAACTCGGAAGTGCCTTGTGATTAAGCAAGTTAAGGTCAAAATAACATGAGCAACCAAAGTCAACCACACTTCTAATGGCATAGCATTGAATGTAATATTGATTGGTTCTAGGACTCGCAAACCCTTTGGAGCGAGTTTAGAACTCCGAAGTGCCTTGTGATTAAGCAAGTTAAAGTCAAAATTACAAGAACAACCAAAGTCAATCACACTTCTAGTGGCATAGCATTGAATGTAATTGGTTCTGGAACTAACAAACCCAATCGAACGAGTTTTTAAGAACTCTGAAGTGCCTGGTCTTGATAAAACAGGTATAGTAAGAATTATGTACAACCAAAGGCAACCACATTTCTAATGACATAGCACTGAATGTACACAGCCCAGTGTAAACATTATTTTTTGGTAGACCAAGTTGTACTGAGGTAACACATATGATGAAATCCATTTTAAATCTACCTTGGGCATTTTCCATTTCCCTTTTCTGCGCATGTTAAACAGAAAGAGTGTTTGCATGGACTCTGAAATAAAGACAAGGAAGGCATAAATTATTAATTTTGAAGGGAACAAGTCATGTAGAAAGTGTTTTTCCACACACCCAGATTTTTGGGCTGTACTTACAATTGGACTTAACGCTCGTTTTAAATCATAATTACCGATTACCCACCTGTCTTTTACCCATTGTAACACAACGCGCACAATTGAATGTGAACAAAACATACTACCCTAACAAACCCACAGAGAGAATTAAGCAGAGCCACTGTTGCACGTTTTAGAACATGACAAAAAAAACATACATGTATGGAAGGTTTCAAAAAAGGGTCATCAATGCATTAAAGCTGCATCACTGTATGAACATTTAAAATACATTCCCCACGTTTTAATATTCTCATAATAATAATAATAATAATAATAATAATAATAAATTATAACATTTACTTCTAAAGCGCCATTTCCATTGCTGTCCAATGGCGCTTTACAACAACAATTACTTTAAAAAAATTAATAAAATGAACTAATAACAGTGCACTGTATAAAAATTTTAAAATATAATTGAGCTATGCGTTTCACAATTATTGTTAAAATGAAAAAAAATAGATAATATGAATAAAACCAAATAAAAGCCAAATAAAAAAAAAATGTAGTAAATATGTTCCTAGGATGATCATAAATTAAAAGCCTTCTTCAAAAGATAAGTTTTAACTAAAAGACCTGATTTGTCAACTATAAATATATATATTTTTTATTTTGGGGGGATGTTCATGTGAACATTTTCCATGATCAATATCCATTTACTGGAGGTTTTTTTAATCAATAATCCACTATAATCGATGACCTGGATACCACTAAATTCTACAACAATTTTGTTACTGACAGCAGTTCAAGCTTTACACAAAATACTGATCACAACATACCATGGGAGATACAATGTACACCAATGGCATAACACTGGAGTTATAACGATGAAAAACTAAAACCTCCAGAAAAAGTATTCCACAAAATTAATAATAATCTTGCAGAGGCTGGAACTACCAAAGAGAATTATTTTACCATTTAATGGTAACACCAAGACTTTCATCCAGACTCAAAAACAAGAGCTTCAGTGCATTCATACATCATGACATTATGCCATTAACTAGCTCGAAGGGTAAACAGGGTGCAAAGAAAGTCAGTTTTACAGCTTGCCATTCGTGCAAGCTGCAACTAGCATGCACCAGCCCAAGAGTCATTAATGAGCAGGATTGATGACAGTTCTTCTGTAATGCGAATTTTCTAAAAGAAATTCATTTGCCAATAGAGTAAATTGAGAACAGAATTCACTAGCCTGATAACCGAAATCTGCTGGTCCCGGGCTATCGGACACGACTTTCTTTGCATACTGGTAAAGGAGTACATAAGTAAATACTTGTTATACATACCAGTCGGCCATAAACAAGGATAGGGAGAGAGCACTTTTCACAAAGGTGGAGAAGTGGATCTTGCACTTTTTGCCCAATCGGCAAAATCTGTGAGGAAGACAGGAGGATAAGCTAAGCTATTTTGAAACCTAAATGTCTTGTTTTTGTAACAAACTGATATGATAACAGAAACGTAAGAGCCTAAGTTATCTCATCTACGTGTACAGGTAGTCAACTCTCGCCTTAACACCCCGTTATGGACACCCCGATAATACGGACAGCAGATAAATTCGGGCAAAAATAAATTACAGATATTTGATTGAAATAAACTCCGCTATTACGGACTCTCGCCACAGAGGACACTAACTTAAGGTCCCTACAGAGTCCGCTATAAAGGGTGTTGAAAATTAAAAATGACTTAATTTTGGGGGCTTCCATAAAGGAACTAATATATGTCCAAGGCATCTAGTTAATTCTAGGGGTCCAAGTGGGGGTGTTTAATAGTTAGGAGGCATTTAAAAGAGAGAGGTGTTTATTCTCATAACTGTAACAAGCTCAACAAAACTAACATGCTTTTGCAGGGCTTGAAATTTTGCAAGGTTGCCTTTTGGCGACCAACTGGAGAAATATAGTCACCAGATGCAAATTTTTAGTGGCCAGTTTGTATCACATAAATGACGCAGCTCATAGTCAGGGCTTCTGATATTTTGCGCGGTCGCAGAGCCGCGAAATTCACAAAACCACGCAAAACACTGCAAAATTTGGTAGAAATCTTATCATTGTTTGTACAACATATGTAATATTTGAAACATTTCTCAGCTATTGGGGCTATTTGCTTGCCGTACACTTGTAAATTTATCTTGAAACTTTGTCACTAAAATGTGCAAACAACGTCCTGAAACTACTAGGGGTAGATTATGTTGCAAAAAACTGGGCACTAGCCATGATGTTAAAGGCTTTGCCATTGTTTCAGTTCTGGAGCATATAGTTGTTGAATGAGCAAAATTTAATGATCTCTGTTAGAAAAACATTAAAAACACTGGTCTATGGTCAGCGCAAAACTGATCAATCTCTAACAAAGTTTTCCCTGAAAATAACCACAAAATCGGCCTTTTTTTACCGATTGATTTTCGGCTAAGTTTGTTCCACAAATTCCCGTAAAATCAGTCAATTTTTCCGCGAATTTTCCCCTAAAAATCCCGTAAAATTTGACTTTTTCCACGACCTATCAGAAGCCCTGCATAGTATGGTGCAATCCATCAGATTTGAAAATATCGTGGATAGAAGTCAGTATAAATTTGGAGGTAAACTGGCTTTGTTTATGCGATTTGGCACATTTTTTTACAATGAAAGCAAACCAGGATAAGATGAAATGTTTGTTTTGACTTTACTAATTTAATTTAACCCATTCGCCCCTGAACCGCCCGTAACCGCCCGTGCGGATCCAGGTCCTTTCTACCCTTTGTGACGTCATCAGTTTTAATGGTCAAGGACAACTTTCTTCGCTGACTTGTGCAGAGTGAAGAGATCTTTCAAACCATACCAGAATGAGCACAATTCAGTCAAGGACACCGGAGAAAGAAGCAAAAAACCAAGTGACATTGACCTGAAAATCTCCATGAAAATCTTGTTCCATTGCCCACCTACCTTTCCTTTCATCTCATCCTAAGATCCTAAAAGCTTTCCTAAAAACTCTTCCCACCAAAATGAAGCCTACTAAATGCCCAGCAAGAGAAAAAAAAAATGAGGCAAGAAAAGCGAAAAAAGAAGGGAGGAGAGAAAGCGAAAAGTAAAAGTCAAGACTGCTGTGTCACTTTTAAATCTCGAAATTTTGCTTTCTGCGCAAGCCCGAACTTCGTAAGCTGATATTTTGCATCTGGATCACAAGGCCGCGAAGTGTACGACCTGTAAACCGGTTTGTGGTAAGTTTTAGCTCTTTATAGCACGACAGTGACCAGAAAACCACTCGACTAGCTTCAAAACGCGTTTTTCGGCAAGATCTCCAGGAGCGAATGGGTTAAATCTAAGTCATAGAGAAATCTGGTCGCCACTTTGGCGACTAAACTAAAATTTTCAGTCGCCAAGAAGAACATGTTAGTCCCATTGGCAACCCTATCAGTCGCAATTTTGAGCCCTGTTTCGACAAAAATATCAAGAGAGTTTAAAAATGGTGGAATATCCACTCCATCAATTTTGATATGTCTAGGCTGTCTAGAGATCCATATCGTTCTTTTTCAAATCCCAACATCGATGTTAGAATCCAAGTTCATTGTTTTTGCGTTGCCATGGTTAGTCTATCCTCATTTTTAACTTAACATTGAGCAAGATGAAATATGCATTTACCTTTGCTAATCAAGCAAGAAACTAAATGAATTGAATGATTTTGCACCTTTTTGCTAATTCCTAGTATTGTAGAGTAATTCTCATGGGGAACCATCTATTTATTAGACAGGGGCCTTTATTAAAGAGGGGCATCGAATAAAATTTTAACAATGTTGAGGGGGCGTTTATTTGGAAGTAGACGTTTATTAGGCTGTTTATGGTAAACAACTTACAAATAGGGGCTAAGTGACTGGGGCTAAATAAGCATAAATTATAAAATTAATAGTACATACTTGATGATCCCACTTGAGTTCTCTCATGACAACCACTTGAGCGGCTGCAGCTGTTCCAGGGGATTTCTGTTTCCTTTTACTCTCCTTATCACCTAACAGATATGACAAACAAAGAATAAAATAACTATCCAGGACTTCTGACAACTAAGAGGACCTTTAACAATCTAGCGAAATGTTTGCATGTGTAGTTTACTCGGTTTTACTTGAATCCTATGGTCTGAGAACTGCACAACATGTCATTATGACCTAACTGTACTCTATGGCCTCTACCTGAATAACTTTTACACAAATCCAGGCAAAATTAAATAAAATTGTTTGTTATACTGGACTTCGTTATACAGAGTTTCATTATATCGAGGTTCCACTGTAATACTGATTGTCTCTTTTGAATAAACAAACATTCACAGAAAAATAAAAAACTTGTCAATGTTGCTTATTTCCTCAAGCAGGGCTGTTGCTCAGATTTCAAGTTGCTGGATATACCGTACATGTTTAAACGTACAATATGTAAGCAGGGCTCAAAACAAGTCCCATCTGGTAGTGCTGGACAAGAAACTTTTAAGGCTCACTTGCCCAATAAGGGTCAAGACAACAGTACTGATCCTCTAACAGAATCGTTAACAGAGAAAAGCAAAAGATGGCCTTAACCAAGCAAAAAATGAGAGCTGCTTGCCCCAAGGACAAGCTGGACTTCAAGATTTTTCAAGCACTGTATTAGTTCTATATTCTATATTCCATTTTCTAATGAAAGTAGCCAGGGTTCATGCTCATAGTAGCCAAAGGGAATCCACTGTCTCAGGCTCTTATTGACAGAGCTGCTCAAGAATGTGTGTGTCTCTCAACCAACAACCTTCATACAGCATTCCTCAGGTTCCCATTTATACACCTGGGTGAAGAGACAAAATGGACTAACGTTTCTTGTCTAAGGAAACAACATGAGAGCAAGGCTTAAAACCAGACATACATTGTACAGCATTGAAAGAAAATTGGCTTCTTTACCTTCAGATCCTGTCCTAGACTTTTCTCCACTTTTTCCTTCCTTTTTCTTGCTTTTCCCAGATGACAATGAGCTTGCTGACTTGCTCTTTGCTTTCAGTTTTAAAGAATGTTTCGTCTAACTGGCTGTGAGGTGGACCCTGGAGCTGCTCCTTCATGCTCCAATTCAAGATCTACCAAAACAACATAAAAAACTAACAGATTAGTCTGTCTTTAGTACAATGTATAGAGATCTTTTTGTCATGGATTTACATGTATTTTTCCAGGCACTAAAAGAGATAACGTCTAGATCACTTTGTTAATATTATTTTTTCTAATTACACTTGCTTATGTGCTGAGGAACTTTACGTTAGTATAGGTAATAGCATGATTAGTAGCGATATTTGGTATAAATACCACAAGTGATATTTATACCAAATAT
The DNA here is from genome assembly GCA_942486035.1 of Porites lobata. NCBI lineage: Eukaryota > Metazoa > Cnidaria > Anthozoa > Scleractinia > Poritidae > Porites > Porites lobata. The sequence continues at coordinate 47,431 of CALNXK010000558.1, read as the reverse complement.
CACATACAAATTATGCTATTATTTGTTTATACTACTACCTGCAAAAGGTTTGTAATTTTCACATGTAGGTGTTTTCAAATCAAAATTTGCTCTAAAATCAAATTGCAGAAATTTCTCATGAAATATCATAAGTGGTATTTATGCCAAATATCACATACAAATGATATTTCGAATGTTATACGTATTATTTGTTTATACAACTACCTGCAAAAGGTTTGTAATTTTCACATGTAGGTATTTCAAATCAAGCTGAAATACCACTGCTCTAAGCCCATCAAATTGCAGAAATTTCTCATGAAGTGGTATAAACAAAGAAAGAATTGTTTATTATACCAATAAGAGTTACAGCAAAAGCACCAAAATATAGGGGATATACACAAAAAATACAGATACAGAGCACTGAGAACAGCTAGATTTAAGATACATCATACGCACTGACAAGATACGCTAAGCAAAAAAATTAACAAAGTAAAGGGATGTCAGATCATTTTGAAAAAGCAATGCAATTTAAGTACAATTAGTACAAATTAAATCTAGGTAAACCTATAAACCTCAAAGAAAACGAAAAAAGCTGCCACAAGTAAACTGTTCAGTGTCAAGTACTGTGAAATTCACAACAACCGGCTTATTAAGGGTCTAATGATCCCAATGGAAACTGAGCTAAACAACTGATCAACAACTAAAAGAAATACATTTCATACTGTTAGAATTTTGAGAAAATTCGTGGACCAAAAGATGATATTTACAAAGGAAAAAGGTACATGTTTCATGGTCATTTTCTGAGAGTAATGGCAGAAACTCTCCTAGCACCTGAACCTAATTATAAATTGAAGTATTAAACCCTCAAAGATTAGATATGTAATACTAGTGAGATTAGTTGAAATCAGAAGAATAACTCATCGACATAGCGCTACAAACCAGACCAAATCACGAAAAAGCTGAAAATCAACGCTGCGTAGAGTTGCAAACGTTTCATTTTCGTGAAATAAATATGAAAAAAGACTTAATAACATAAAGAAAACATGTTTTTAAAACTGAATAGCGCCAAATTAAGGATAAATTTAAGCAATAAGTCAGTGGGAAAGGCATGCTTACCCCCTGTTTACCGTCCTCCATCTTGAATTTTCCTGTGCTTTAGCTTATGACCGCTGTGCAGCTTGTCTCTTGATTGAGCCTTCGAAACTGTTCCCCAGGCCTACTCCAGGATGAACTTTTTTCCCCGCGTACCGATAACCCTGTATATTTTACATTGTACTCACTGTCTGTCTTCTCATTGGCTTAGAGCCTATAGATAGTTTTGGAAATCAGCGCAACCTAGTCTACAGAACCTACAGATTAGTTAGTTATCTGCTAGCGGATACCTGACTAATTTGTAGATTGAGCGCGCAATGCATGATTTCCAATTACATCAATTCAGGTTCTCAGCTTGCGACGACGGTGTTTGTCTTTTTAGAAATACGCATCACTTCGCATTTATCAGTGTTAAATATCAATTGTCCCAATATTCCAAACGAGTAACAGGGGCACCCAATGGATCTGTTCCTCAAAATATCTGTTCTTCAGGCACATTTTTGCTGGCTGGGAGATGTGAAAGAAATAATAGTCCTTGGAAGGAAAGTGTTGCTTAATTCAGGGTGTCAGCATTTGAAGTCTAGAATAGCTCTTGAATTGTGCCCTAACAGGTTGTATTGCTGGCTGGGAACTCTTCTATCAGTCTTGCTGGGAGTAGTAATTTTTTTTCCAGTCCCCAAAATGCTTAAAATAGTCTCAGAAAACCACGCTTTGCTGTTGTTTTTAGGTCTTTTTCTCAAAATTTCCTTCCCCTGGATAAGATCATCTCAACAAAGAGTTCTATCATCAGCAAAGAGTCTTGTGCACGACGTAATTCCTTGAGATATCATGATGAAATCTGGGATTGTTTTTCTTTAGTTGAAAAGCATTTTTTTCAGTTAACTGTAATCAAATCCAATCATCAAAAGGTAGACAAAAAATCAAATTGAATTTACCTTTTGGCTTTCATATTTGAATTCAAATTTTGCACTATACTAACTATACTATTCTAACCCTGGGTTATCTTCAGCTGAGCGAGCTGCGGCAGGTTGAACCCCGGCCCAACAACCAATCAAGGTCTCTCTTCCCATTTCTTGAATACGGATGTATTTCTCTTATTTCTTTCATTTTAATCATCTAATTGATCTATTTCTATTTCTTTCCCTTTGTTCTGTTTCTTTTTATTTATTTCCTTTCTTATCATTTAAACATTTTTTTAAAAAAATATAGTTTTAACTAAAGGGAACCAGCCATCCGCATATTAATTTGCTCATGATACTTTGGCCTTAAAGCCTTTGATAGAATGATTCATTTTGGCGAGAACTAACTCTATCATTCTTCATTTGACATTAGTTGAGCAAACGTTTTAACGGAAGGTCTCAAAGATCGATTACATGTTAGTCTGTTCTTAATTACAAAGCCCATATCGCCCCATACTGTAAGGTGATCCAAGACAGTCATGGATGCTCAGGACTGGACTGGATTCTACGCTGTGGATTTCAGATTCCAGGTACTGGAATCAGGATTCCCTGTCAGTGGAATTATTGATAGCAGAATTCCGGATTTTTATTAAACCTAAATTAGGGATTCCAAAGCTCAAGACTCCGGGGCGATTCCAAAAGCAAAAATTTCCCTGATTCCGGATGATTAAAGGCTGCGAGCAGTCTCTCTTTTCCTTCCAATTTAGTGAGGGGAGTGCACGGTCGCGCGAGACGCAAGAAAAGAGGCGAGAAACGCACCTCTCCTGTCTCGCGCCTTCAGTCACTCGCGTGGCCATTTGGGTGTCTCGCGCGTCTTGCTCGACAGACTAAGAAAAACGAGAGACTGCTCGTATTCTAGGATGATTACCATACATGGGACGCTGGATTGATAAATTGGTGACTTATAAAGAGAAGAAAGGGAAGGGATAGGCACGAAGAAGGGAGCGGAGACTCACACTCTCCTTAGCCTGCATAGCTGGCGATTTAGCGGCAGATGCTGTACTTTTTTGGCGGCGGAGCCACGTGAAGATTGGGAGCAAGTCAAGGAGGGATTTTCACCTTTCTCCCTCGCGGTTTCGCCGCTCGATTTGAGTGGCAGCTCTTTCGCCAAGAAAGTACCCTAGGCACAACAGTCCCGCCAGCTACGCAGGCTACACTCTCCTTCACGCTACTCCATGACTTTTAAAAGCCTGGGATAGTAATGAGCTAATGAGATGCAACTGTGAGCATCATCGCACACTAAGGTGATCAAGCGTAACTCAGTTCGATCAGCGACCACAGCTTGGTTTAAAACAGTGAAGGACACTATACACCTATGGAAGAAACAGAGCTTTACTTTGCTTTTGGGTCAAATCTGAGCGCAAGAAAAATGCGGGAACGCGGCACTAGGTTCATCTCTCGCGAAAGCGCAGTACTTCGAGGATTTCGCGTCGTATTTAGCATATGGAAAGACGATGGCTTTGGTTATGCTAATATTATCCCAGATAAGGAGTCAACCGTTTATGGTGCCTTGTACATCTGTTTAAAAGGAAGTTTAACCAAGTTAGATGAACACGAAGCAGGGAGGCTTCGGAGAGTGAACGTACAGGTGGAAAGAAAAAGCGGCGAAATCGTGGATGCGACAGCGTATCAAGCTTATGAAAAGTATGTTAAAAAGGGGCTAAAACCGAGCCAAATTTATATCAATGAGATACTTGAAGGAGAGGATCTTATTCCTAAAGAATATGCTGACTACTACTTTAGAAACGTCTTGTGTGACAAAACTGAGAAGTAAAGACTGACGAAATCTTTTTAATTCAGTCAAAAGTTATAGAAAACTCAAGAGAACATAGAGCTTTGAAGTTTATCGATCCGTGTAATGGATTGACTTATTGTATTTAAATTGCAACATTTTAATCCCGTTTATGTTTTGAGTGGTGAGCTGCTGGGGGTTACTTGGTCAGTTAGGGAAGGACCATTAGAAAAGTGATGGGGGGTGTGGTGGGGGTTTTCTGGCCCGCAAGAACTTTTTTCTGGCCGATTGCCTGTGCAATAACGACCCACAAGAGTCATCGCTCGGCTATATTACAAAGATTTGCTCTTCTTCAAACGTAATAGGGTAATATAATATTAAAGTAAATCGTTTTCGTACCATTGAAGAAAAGTCGCCAAACCTCCAGCAATGCTCTTTTTCTCTCGGTCATCTTTCTGATAAAACTTACTATCAAAACAATGAAAAGCCTCGCCGAGAGGGTCAAAAGCGTTTTCTTTGATCCCTGGTTTACTTAAAATTCCTTAACAAGGCTTGCACTTCTAATTGTCAGAATTTCTCCTTCGTGAGTTTATCAGATGATAGGTGCATGATCTCACAAACATGCGCAGTACGTTATTCAGCCCTGTCAGTTTACCCGTACAAAACGGCATCGTAGTCATGCAAAGCAACTCACATTACGCACATTTAGGACCCGAGAAGCATTTTTCAAGTCGGTTTAGTAGCAAACGGGATTCCCGTTTCTGTCGACATTGGGACTGGATTTTAAGGTTAACTAGCGTAATGTGTCGGGCGAGAAAGCGACTAACACTTCAGGCTAAATTATGGGTTAGAATTTTGCTTTGACTCTTTCTTGTTACATGCAATACCTGAATGATAAATTCTCACTGACATCAAATGTCAAACGAGCTATGCCATAGGGATTTACACGTTTTTTCCGTCAAAAGTGGCTCAAAATAAAATTGCCGCCTACCTTCTCCACATAAATGTACACTATAAAATCATAGTTAATTGAGTGGAATGGTTATGAAACCCGTCAGACTCCTTTGTTATATGTTTTTGTGGACTGAAAGTGCACAACATTCAAAAGAATTCCTATCATTTTGGTTGTATTGACCAATAAAAACGTTGCATTAATTTATTCCGTAACAATTTGCCAACAGAAAACAAAGGATTGTGCACTTTCACGGTGCTTTGAACATAAACTGCAGCACTGTTGTTTTTATCATTGATGTTTGCCGCTTTTCATAACCAGTCTCCTCTAATAACTATGACTAAATGTTATATCTAAGAGGAAAGTATAAAGGGAATTTTAGCAGAAAAATAGCCTAAAGGACGTTTCTGTATGAGGCAGCAGAATTCCAGTCAAGTTTAAAATAATCGTTTGTTCATCAGAGTAAACTTCAAGTTAAATGAGTCACCAGTGCGAACAATCCAATAAAAGCGCAGTTTCTGATTATAAGCCCTTACTAATAGTGTCTAGCCAACCCTACCCTACCCTACCTTATACTACTCCCAACCCTACCCTACCCTTATACTACTCCCAACCCTACCCTACCTTATACTACTCCCAACCCTACTAAGCACGCACCATATCTAGTTCAATCAGACACATAATATAGGGAACGCCTTTAAAGGGTTTTTTTATTAATTATTTTTGCTGAAAACGTTTTATCCCAGGCAAGATCAGGCGGAAGGGCATCAATCTTAGCTCTCTATCTAAGTTTAGAACCCTTTTTATTATGTCGACATTGACATTGGGGACGAAATCGTAATGTATATATTTTGGCACATCCATTTACCAAGACGCAAATCTTTTTAAACGCCTCCCTATTATTAGACTATGAGTAGTCCCCATTTTTCCTCAGGTATAGTAGAGCGAGCGAAACGCAACCGCGCGTGAAACTCACTCCACGCTCTCTACCGCTGCGTCTCGCCTTTCCTCGCGTGGTGAGATTTTCACGTGCGCTCGCGTTTCGTTCGCTCTAGTCTCTCTGAGGAAAAATGGGGACTTTTCGTAGTCTACCCTATTATTGACTCTGGACATAAAAGAGGTCCCTCTCAAAACTTAAAAGAAATTAACACACACCCTAGTGGTTTAATGGATCTTTTACGGTATAGTTCAATTTAAGGGTAGGAACGTCGTCCCCTTATTCATTGTCAAATCTTCCTTTGTGCCCCTTTGAGATTAATTAACTAGGAACCTCAAACGGGCATAGAGACGGGGAACGTATTGATTTTCAAGGAATATATGTCAAATACTTCACGTGAAAAAAAATATTCTGGAACTGAGGGAGGTTGTCCATTTTAATCATGCAAAGATTGTGTTGAGGGCTTGAGAAGCTCGCTAGGCTTTGAAACAAGAGGACCAAGACTCTGTTCTTTCTCTTTAAGATAGCAGTTTAATCTTTAACAGCTACTTACAACAACTCTACAATTTCTACTAGCTTACACAGCGAGTTAAATAACCAAATTGTAGACTTAGTTTGGGTTAGCTGACCGGAAGAGTTTCTATTGAATATCTTATCGCCTATATTGCAACAGGTTTGCTATAGTTAGATAAGCCTACACAGCCGCAACCGACAAGTACCAAAGAACCAGTACCAGTTAAATGCTAACACTAAAACTGCCCAGAAGGAATAAATATACAAAACAGGAACTCGATTGTGGGTAAAACTCAAGGTCAGTTGTACTCCTCAAACAAGCCTTCAAAGAAACAAAACTAAGCTTAACAAACACTTCAAGTGGATAATACCAGACAAAAACTCAGGAACTAACCATGTGGGGAAATACACTGAATCTCTGAGTCTCTAAGTCTATAGAAGTCTATTAACTGTTTATCGTGAAGCTATCAAAATCTTAAAAATAGCAAAACTGAAAAACAAAAACTAAAGGCAACTACCTCATAACAATTGCAAGTGGTTTGTGTGCTTTCATATTTGCTGGAGGCTGAATTATTTATAACAGGTAGACAAAGATACAGCCAAACCTCTATTAACCGGACACCAGCACATTCCCAGAGCTTCTGACGTTTAATCGGTGAACTCGCAGTAATGGAATAAGACAATATAAAAACCACAGGATTTTGCTTTACCTGGTGTACGTCTCTGAAAACTGTTGGAAAAGTCTCATGCCCGAACATAATTTTTCAAGCTTGTTTTCTAGCAATTGCGATTTGCTTTTTAGACAAACTATCCCAATTTATTTCTCCATTTTATAGCCGGCGCTTCGCTAAAAATATATAAAATGCTAGAAATCCGATTTCTTTTAATGAACTAAGTTCATGTAAAATAGTCTTTCGGGAGTTTCGAGAAATGCAGACCCGTGATATAACCGTAGATCCGTGATTTAAACTCCGGAAGCAGCGCGATAAAGACCCCTGGTATCCATTGCTTGCTTTAACAGTAACGTCTTACCTCATGTATGAGTATTTTATGTAAACCACCACTGCTTGGCACTAAGAAGGTTAGGAGGGTAATGTAGTGCCGCAAACATTAACAAGTCTTACTGAGAGCATGCTCTTATAGTAAAAAACGTAAAAGAAACGAATTACCAGTATGTTCACCAATATTACATAATCACTTGTGCCTTACAAATGAAACATAATTACCCGAGATGATTGTTATTGAATCAGTCCAATTGCTACACCTGCTACACTTTGCTACTTGCTACGCTTGCTCATCTTGCTACACCTGCCACGCTTGCTACACTTGCTGCAATTCCTACGCTTTCTTCGTTTGGTAGACTTGCTGCCCTTGCTACGTTTGCAAAGTTTGCTTGCTACACTTGCTACCAACGCTTGCTACACTTGTTACTCTTGCTACGCTTTCTACTCTTGCTACACTTGTTACACTTGTTACGTTTGCTGCGCTTGAGGGTGCTACGATACACTTGCTGCGCTTGCTACAGTACGTTTGGTATACTTGCTTCTCTTGCTACGTTTGCTTGCTACACTTCTTGCCCTTGCTATGTTGGCTACGCTTGCTACATTCAACAGGTGGTGTCAATAGACAACCCCATCAGAAACTTTCTACATTGTCTCATGAGGAATCTTATTTATTTCTTTATTTTATCTAAGCTGACGATTTAGTTCAATTTTCCGTGTTGTGTAAGAAACTTATTAATCAAGATTTCGATCAGCCAATCAGGACACCGCTTCACTGAGGTACGACATTCGTAGGCCAGTGTTTTATAACCTTACGCAAGAAGGTTTGCGTTCCTTGTCAGCATTACAATTAAGTTCCACATCATTGCTTTGACACTTGCTATAGACGCCAGTTTAGACACACAAAGCGATAAGTTTATTTAAGGTGGCTCGACTGGATTTTTTAGGGGGGATACCTCCCAAGTTTGAACGTCAACTACGTCGGCGTGAGTAGAGATATGGAAAAAAAGTTACCACAGCTGTATTATATAAAGATGAAACTTTCTTATGATCTGGGTTTTCTTGCAATCGGAGTCACCATAGCAACGTAATGACGCCATTACGTTTTTCATTTATCTTGGTGTTTCTCTGTACCAGGAGTTTTTTAAAGAAATCGCTTAAGGGAGTATGTACTTGTTATAATTGCCTCAGTTTTGGCAAAGTTTGAACAAATTCTATGAGAGCGTTTTGGAAATATTTTGAAACGAAGTTTTAAGAATCATAAAAACGGTGAAATAGCATGCTATCCACAAAATTAGCTAATATTCTAAGAAAATGACAAGCTTTGGAAACGCAGCTTCGTCTGATAGTGGTTTGATACCATGGAAAACTGCCTTCCAAAAAAGAGGGGAATTGCTCTGGGCGATCGCGAGAAAGAAGAATTTTATTAACCCGCATTCGGCTGCGTTTGTTACAGTTTGTATACGTAATTTGGTCCATACCTACAAATTTCGCATTATTCCAAAAACCGCTCGATAAATTTTTTTATAAACTTGACAATCTAGAGATCATTTGTCAATAAATACACCCTGCAAGTTTCAAGAACATTGAAAACAGGGAAGGCTTTTAAATAGGGCCTCCAAAAGAAGTAATTTTTCCCCCAGATTTGAGTTTACAAGTGAGCGTCCTCATTATTCATTGGCATTGTTTTCAAGTTTCATATGCACGTGCACAACTAGCAAAAAAGATAAATTTGCATTTAAAAAGACTCTCGATTACTTTCCGAAGAAATTTCCCGAATATGCTAATAATTGGCTTGTGTCACGGATAGCAGTGACAGCCGAAGCAGTGACAGCCGAAACAGTGAACGTCACGGCTCATCGTGTATATTACTCGGGTTGTTTGTTGTAATCGCCTTTAGATATTCGCATCAAACAAATTACCATTGTCTCTGCTCTTTTTTTAATGAAATTCATGTTAGCAATGTTCTTTCTTCATGCAAATTTCAAGTGAAACACAGCTTGCTTAGAAGGAGGGTGTGATTGACAAAGTTGGTAAAAATACGTTCACAAACTAAACGAATAACGTCCGCGTACCTCCTTAGACATGTAACATGCTCGTTTCGAGAATTCTCTGAACGAATAAAAATAAGCTGAATAACAACAGCTACTGTAAAAGGAAAAAGGAAATACAAATTCTTTGGAGTTACTTAATTTTCTGTTTTCTTTTAGCAACGTCGGTACATTCCGATCCAATTTTCATTTTTTTAATTAATTACACGAATAGAGTAGTTACAAACAATTCTTTAAAGTCTAAAATAATAACAATAGCCATTTAGTTTTCGTGGATGTAATAATAATCTACTTAATGGCACCTTTTAAATTATCGAAAACATGCTACAAAATAGAAAGTGGGACTTCGGATAACTGACACATTCATTCATTTAAGAACGCCTGTTTGGAAAAAAATTTACGATTGCTGTAAGAATTTTTACGTTCTTGGTTACTCTTGGCTTACTGGCTTTGTCTACTATTTCTTCGAACGCTTCTGGTAGACCTATCACTGCTAGCAGAGCTTTGGTACCACCCCTTCTGTAAACGGCCTCCATTGTTGTCAAGTCAAGTCCGGCCTTTCCCAACTTCTCCTTCATGCCTTCAGAAACCGGCAGTTGATGCAGAGTTGTTTTCCGTGCTCTGGCCTCCTGTGAAGACTTCATTTCTTCTACGAATGCAGTTGCCGGGGAAGAGTTTTCAATGAACTTTTCAGGTGTGACTTTCAAAGGCGACTGAAATAACACTCGAGATAAGGCGGCAGCATCTTCCGCGGCATCATGTGCGTCAAACGTTTCCTTGATTAGGCACTCATAAAGGTCAGATAAGGACTTGCTCTTGCAGGATTGCAATGGACTATCTTTCTGTTTCATTTCCTTTGAAACAATTTTTAAAGAATCCACAAGTAAAACATTTATTGAGAGAAACACTCTAAGTAAATTGTTCCTTTCAAGTGCATTTATCAGAACAGGGAAGTCAAATTTATCTCCATTATGTGCAATTAGTACAATCCTGGCTGAGTGAGAGTAGTGTTCAAGATAGGAGCAAAAATGTGTTAGACCCTGTGTCTGTGATACGGCTGCCAGTTCAGTCCCCTCCTCATCAACGTTTTTCGGCCATTTCGAAAGTCTACGCTAATACCGTGCACCTGCGTCGCCGCCTGATTTATAATTTGACGTTCTGGGAAAAGGTTTTCAGAAAATGACTCAGTTTCCACATTTGATGGGGAGCATGAGATTTGAAGTATTTCAGACTTCCGTTCAAGCCCCGTTGTCTCTAAGTCCATTGACAAGAAGAGGTAGTTGTGTGGAGAGGTAGGTAATTCGGGTATCGTTACGTTTTTCAATTTAGGAAGGGGCTCTGTGAAACCTTGAAACTCCTCCTTAGTAAGACTTGCCTTAAGATCAGTCATAGTTGCGTTAGTAACAACATAGTTTTTGTCGGTTTGCTGCAATCCAATACCGCTTTGATATGTCACTCCCTCACGTGCTTCGACTGAATTTTTCCTTAGATTCCTTTTCTTTCGGGAGTTTCTTCTTACCCTTTTAAACTCCTTAGTCGTTTTCCTTTCGGCGTTCCGCTTCCTTTGGCTTTCCATTTTTCTAGTATACTCTTCTGTAACAGACATACCTGACAAACCCATTTTTTCTGCGGCAAGTGTGACGTAGCTATGCCCTTCGTTGAACTGGGCGATTCCCGCTGCGGTTCGAAAGTCGCTACTTTCAGACCCTCCGTAGTGCCTGATTTTTGGGGCTTTAGAACCAACCACGCTGTTAACGCATTCATTACGCTGTGACGAGCCACCAGGGGCTAGCTTCTTTGCTGATTCCTCACACATAAATGGCCGAAGAGCATCTTCAAGCACCGCGCGCACGTCTTCGCCCTTCAAATCCTTTCCCCCGGGAAGATCTCCGTGCTTATAACCTTTTGGATCTTTTTTGTAGCCACACCAGGATGCGCTGCACTTATTGTGATCTCCAAATGCGTGAGGTACTATGGCGGAAAATCCTTCCATTAACAACAACGGCTGGCCCTTGTTTTGGTTAATGCAATAAGTGAAGCACCTCTGAATGTAGGATATAATATTCGGTGTCAGGCCTTTCACCTTCCCTTTTGCTGCGTATAAACGCGTTCCTAGCGCCCGACTTGCATGGTTTATGTCACTCCATTTCTCGATATCGTAGGTAACTAACGTTTTAAGATGACTTTCTGTGGCGCTGTCATCATCCCCCACGTAAGTAGTGTAAGCTACACCACTGCTCAATGCACCAGAAAACAACTCGACAGCTACGTTAGCCTCCATGCTTTTGGAAGAGCCTTGGTGGTTCTTGCGGCAATCATGTGCGACTGCTTCCTGATTCTTTTTTTGCGCTTCAGCACAAACCCGACAAATTGTGTTACGAGTGGCATAGCTGATGATTTTGCCGGTCTGCAAGCCTACTGCTGTTCCTACTCCTGACGAGGAATCATGACTACGGCCTCTTTTTCTCCAACCCATGTCGTACGACACACCCACTTTTACGATTTCTTCTTCCCCAGTTGACGATAATCTCTTCTCTTCATCGTTAAATCGTTGACAAGACTCCCTGGCCACTGCTTCTACTGCCTTTCCACTTTCTCGCTCGCGGTTTTTAAAGTTACTCGAAGACAGAGACGATATTCCAATCGTTGAAAGTAGTCCCGAGTAATGGGCATGTCCTATTCCAGAATGAAGTGCGCCTAGACCTGCGCGGGAATTCACGTCAAAAGTTGGAGGACCTCTTCTTCCCGTTCGATGATGTTCTGCTGGGCGAAGAATATTAATGTGATCACACCGGGCACATTTTACTTTCATGACTGGACACACTCCTTCGCTGCGAACGTTGCAACTGTTTCTCAAATCTAGGGGTCCTTCGTGACAATTCATACATTCCTCCAAAGCGGTTGTTAACATTTCCAGATTCACCACGTAAGACTGATTCATATTTGGAACTTTATGATATGGCAAGGCAGATCTTAAGGTCGGTCCCTCGGGAACACAGGCTGCTGATTTATTTTCACTGGAATCAACATCAACTCGGTCCCTCCAGCGATATTCTCTCATAGATTTACACTGCTCATTTCTCAATAGTCTGCCTCGGTAATTGTGAGGGAGATCATCGTTTTGGTTGGGAAGATTCTTCTCACCATTCTGTCGAAAAATAATATTGAAATTAGGAAATAACTCGGAAATTTTATTTCTGTTTCTTTTCTGTGCCAGATTAAGAAAAGACACCATAAACACACTAAATAAATGGAATGGACCCATACCTGCGTTTCACCATCACTTGAACCAAACTTTTTTCCTCTACTGTTGTTTAGCAGAATAGCTGCTTTTCTTTTTCTGGACTCAGAGACCCTTGGCATGACTGCATCACACAGCGTTATAGCGTGACATTCAGTGCGTAATATTACTTCATTTCTTTACCCGGTTATTAGCATATCCCGAAGATTTTTTCGGAAAGTAACCGAGGGTCCTTTTTGATGCAAATTCTGTTTTTTACTAGTTGTACACGTGCATATGAAACTTGAAAACAATGCCAATGAATAATGAGGACACTCACTTGTAAACTCAAATCTGGGGGAAAAATTACTTCTTTTGGAGGCCCTATTTAAAAGCCTTCCCTGTTTTCAATGTCCTTGAAACTTGCAGGGTGTATTCATTGACAAATGATCTCTAGATTGTCAAGTTTATAAAAAAATTTATCGAGCGGTTTTTGGAATAATGCGAAATTTGTAGGTATGGACCAAATTACGTATACAAACTGTAACAAACGCAGCCGAATGCGGGTTAATAAAATTCTTCTTTCTCGCGATCGCCAAGAGCAATTCCCCTCTTTTTTGGAAGGCAGTTTTCAATGGTATCAAACCACTATGAGATGAAGCCGCGTTTCCAAAGCTTGTCATTTTCTTAGAATATTAGCTAATTTTGTGTATAGCATGCTATTTCACCGTTTTTATGATTCTTAAAACTTCGTTTCAAAATATCTCCAAAACGCTCTCATAGAATTTGTTCAATCTTTGCCAAAACTGAGGCAATTATAACAAGTACATACTCCCTTAAGCGATTTCTTTAAAAAACTCCTGGTACAGAGAAACACCAAGATAAATGAAAAACGTAATGGCGTCATTACGTTGCTATGGTGACTCCGATTGCAAGAAAACCCAGATCATAAGAAAGTTTCATCTTTATATAATACAGCTGTGGTAACTTTTTTTCCATATCTCTACTCACGCCGACGTAGTTGACGTTCAAACTTGGGAGGTATCCCCCCTAAAAAATCCAGTCGAGCCACCTTAAAGACGTTTTAAGACGGAATCCACCAGGAAATTGAGTTATTTTAATTTTAAGTGGACAAAATCCTTGTACCAGAATAATTTAAAGAATATTGCATTCTTTAATACACTTTTCAAGGGCTAAAGATGTAATTAGTCATCTGCAATAACACCAAAGAAAATTTCTTATGGGAGTCCGAGAAAATGAATGTCAAATTTCACAAGAAATGTGAAAACACAGGTAAAATTCTGAAAAGGTCATGTTTTAGATATAATTTTGTGAAATTTTTACATCTTTAGCCCTTGAAAAATGTAAAAAAGAATGCAATATGCTTTAAATTATTCTGGTACAAGGTTTTTGTCCACAAAAAATTAAAACTACTCAATTTCCTGGTGGATTCCGTCTAAATTTCTACAGGTACAATTTAGGTGAGGTGTAAAACGTATCCTCTATACATATGTATAATTAAAGGTCATGTAGACTTGAATCAAACCAATATAGACACTAAAAAAATTAAACCAATCTGCCAAAAGAATTAAAAACTACAACTGTGTACATAATATAACAGTAAAGAGCTATGTTAAATTGCTAATCTAAAGTGCCTCTGTCCCATTTGGTATCGATGAAAATAGCCGAAATTGACTACTGATTCCTGATATTTTTCAGGTGACTATAAAACAAGTTTCAAGTGCACATGACTGGTCGCAAAATAAGCTACGAAACCTACACTGTAATTTTCAGACTACGCAAAATATTAACAGCATACAATTTTCTCTATTCTTGCGAGGAACGCTCCACCTCGTAATTGTGACAAAATTAGAAACTGACTTCACCCTCAGATAGTTAGGAACTGCTTCACTGCATTCTTCATCATACCTATACAACAACAACGACAACAGGAAAAGCAAAGTTAGCAAGCTAACAAAAGAAAAGGATAGTGACTTCATCTGGCGAGGCATAACATTTTGACAACCGACTTTTAAGAGTGTGCTCGATTGATCGTACCCCGGAATAAGAATACGCAAACGTTTTGATGCAAACCTCTTCTATACCGTAATTTTTGAACCATCTAAAGTTTATATAGATCAAAATACTTTACTTCAAGCAGTTTTGTAGAATGAAAGACAGAACAAGTGATTTCTGGCGAGGCTATTCCATTAGACGCGGAATACGGTGAATCGAACACGCCCTAAATTTATAAGAGCAAAGGGTCACATTAAAACTCGTACCTTCAACCAATGATTACACTTATTGTAGATTCAAAGAAACTTGCATACCATAAATTCTTTATTAAGCCTTCCTCTCAAATAAGCCTCTTTTAAGAGGAAAATCATTTAACCTCCTCCTCTCTTTCAAGTCTCTTCTCCCTATTCTTATACAATAGACGTATGATAGATGTGTTAATTTATCACGACTCTAACACTTCATGTGGACTGATTATCCTGTATGGTTTATTCATGAGCTTCAAGTTTCGATTTGATTTGGATCCTCGGCTGATCATGACCTCCAACTTCATGTCCCTGAGATTCTTCACTTTAGGTTCTAGTTCTTTATGGGGAAATGATATCACAATCTTCGCTTCATTAAATAAGCCCCTCCTCCCTTTCAAACGTTCTTGAAATGAGTAAACCCCCGGGAGGCTTAATAAAGGATTTACCATACCTAGAGACTTTCCTAAGCGATCACCTTCCGTAAAATAAGCGACCGGAAATTTGATCTTCGCATTTTGGGTCGTCGCTTACCTCAGGTTCGACTGTAAGTTACAGTGGAACGAACTCAGACGGGGCCACCGACACTTTAAATGTGAAAAAATCACGAGAATTGAAATAAATTTTCCAGTGTTTAACTGCCAAAAGAACTACTAAAGTCAGACTCCATTGTTGTTGAACTTGACCTGTGATTGGCAGATTGACGTTACGTGGCACCGGTTGAATTCGTTGCTCAATAAAAGGGCTAAAATAATTCCTTGTTAAAATGACGTTTCCTAAAGCACGTAATATTATCCAAGGTTTAAATATATCCTAAAATACCTTGCTATTTATTGGTTGCCCTCAAACTCGAGCGTTACGTCGTCACCAATGAGAACAAACGGAGCCCAGTATTTCACTGCGTTAAAGCGGTCATTTTCTCTCATGGATTTCATGGCTTTATTCAGAGACTTACTGGCACTTCGTCCATGGACTAGTTGTTGGTAGAAAATTTTCATGAACTCCATAGTAGCTTCGTCGTCGATCGCCCACAAGGATACCAGAACAGAGCGAGCACCAGCACCTAAAAATGCCCGTGCAATACCGACCACACCCTCAGATTTGACTTCTCCGCGGGCACTATGACAACAACTGAGTACAACAAGTCTTGCCCTAATCTGCGCCTTTAAAACATCTTTCATAGTTAAGAGATAGTCCTCCCTGGCTGGATTCACGGATAAACGTGTTGTGTTTGGGGCCAAGGCAATTTCTCCTGTTTCCATTTCACCGTGAGCAGCAATGTGCACCAGAGCAACCGAGGAGATACGTCTTAACACTTCATCTTTTGTTGCCTGCTTTCCAACGAGGGGTTCAGTTTGAAGTATTTCCCCAATCATCTGCACTTCCTTTTCGGCCCACGCTAACTGCTCTAGCGTCGTTACCTCCTGTACCCACGGATCACCGACGAGAAGAGCGCCAGTCTTGCTGTGCCAATCTGCTGGACAATTTTGGATTAATCGCAGACTAGAAAGTGAGGGAAGAAGACGAATTCTGAAAGTTTCGCAGAGGTACTTTGATTCCAAGTTAATGAAAGCAGCATAAGGGGCCAAACAAAGAGGTCCTTGTGGAACAATCACAACCTCATCGCCGTGGAGTAAGTCTCTTATAGGGTCCATAACAACTTTGTAAAATGTTTGTAATGACTTTGTCCCAAAAGATGAGGAATGAGACCTTGGCTTAATGGATCTTTTTTCTGCTGACTTGTTATCGTTTGGGTTCCTTAATGAGCGATCTTCACAGTTAACATCAGCTCTCACACCTATTTCTTCACGTGCAGTCTCCAATAGAGACTGTAAATTGGTTGTGACGGAGATATCGATCTGAGTTCTTCTAGTTTTGATTTCGTTTCCTTTCTCGTTCACCCAGAGAACTATTCCTCCCTCGTTGATAGCTATAAAAGCTGTATTTGATGGTAGGTAATTAAGAATGTCAGGTGTTGTTGCCGAGAATGTTCCTATTTCTCGAGACAACCCTTTAAACCCATACTTGAACTCCAGAAGATCATTCAAAGCTTGGGCACGTCCATGATCAGCAATTAAAAGTGCCTCGACGACTTTACCTTGCTTAAACTGCAGCCCCCATAGCCTCAAAATAACATCATCATACGTACTCCCAAGACTAATCTTCCATTCGTCATTAGATATGAGATTTCCCCTGATGTGGTCGAAAGTAATGACACTGTTTTTATAACAGTGAACGGCTGTCTGGAAATCTCCTAAACACTGATAGGCGTTGCCAAGATTCCAGTACCCTTTTCCCTCTCCTGCCCTTTCTCCCACTTCTTTGGAAATTTTGAGGTTAAGGTCAAGGCACTCTATGGCTTTCTGGAAATCTCCAATTCGGTAATAGGCGATGCCAAGATTACCGTACGCTTTTCCTTCTCCTGCCCTCTCTCCCACTTCTTTGGAAATTTTCAGGTGTCGTTCATGGTACTCTATGGCTTTCTGGAAATCTCCAAGACTGTGAAAAGCGTTGCCAAGATTGCCGTACGCTCTTCCTTCTCCTACCCTGCCTCCTACTTCCTTCGAAATTTTAAGGTGTCGTTCATGGTACTCTATGGCTTTCTGGGAATCTCCAAGACTGTTATAGGCGATGCCGAGACTAGAGTACGCTCTTCCTTCTCCTGCCCTGTTTCCCGCTTCTTTGTCAATTTTGAGGTGTCGTTTATGGTACTCTATGGCTTTCTGAAAATCTCCGAGACTGTAATAGGCGTTGCCAAGATTACCGTACGCTTTTCCTTCTCCTGCCCTGTTTCCCGCTTCTTTGGAAATTTTGAGGTCTCGTTCATTGTACTCTATGGCTTTCTGAAAATCTCCGAGACTGTAATAGGCGTTGCCAAGATTACCGTACGCTCTTCCTTCTCCTGCCCTGTCTCCCACTTCTTTGGAAATTTTGAGGTCTCGTTCATTGTACTCTATGGCTTTCTGAAAATCTCCAAGAATTTCATAGGCGTTGCCAAGATTACAGTACGCTGCTCCTTCTCCTGCCCTGTCTCCCACTTCTTTTGAAATTTTGAGGTGTCGTTCATGGTACTCTATGGCTTTCCGAAAATCTCCGAGACTGTCATATGCGTTGCCAAGATTACCGTACGCTCTTCCTTCTCCTACCCTGTCTCGCACTTCTTTTGAAATTTTGAGGCGTCGTGTATGGTACTCTATGGCTTTCTGGGAATATCCAAGACTGTGATAGGCGTTGCCAAGATTACCGTACGCTTTTCCTTCTCCTGCCCTGTCTCCCACTTCTTTGGAAATTTTGAGGCCTTGTTCATGGTACTCTATGGCTTTCTGGAAATATCCAAGACTGTTATATGCGCAGCCAAGATTACAGTACGCTTTTCCTTCTCCTTCCCTGTCTGCCAATTCTTTGGAAATTTTGAGGTCTCGTTCATGGTACTCTATCGCTTTCTGAAAATAGCCAAGACTGTAATAGGCGTTGCCAAGATTCCCGTATGCTTTTCCTTCTCCTGCCCTGTCTCCCACTTCTTTGGAAACTTTGAGGTCTCGTTCATGGTACTCTATGGCTTTCTGGAAATCTCCAAGACTGTGATAGGCGTTGCCAAGATTACAGTACGCTGCTCCTTCTCCTGCCCTGTTTCCCACTTCTTTGGAAATTTTGAGGTCTCGTTCATGGCACTCTCTGGCTTTCTGGAAATCTCCAATACTGTCATAGGCGTTGCCAAGATTACAGTACGCTTTTCCTTCTCCTGCCTTGTCTCCTACTTCTTTGGAAATTCTGAGGTGTCGTTTATGGTACTCTATGGCTTTCTGGATATCTCCAAGACTGTAATAGGCGCTGCCAAGATTACAGTACGCTCTTCCTTCTCCTGGCCTGTTTCCCGCTTCTTTGTCAATTTTGAGGTGTCGTTCATGGTACTCTATCGCTTTCTGAAAATCTCCGAGACTGTAATAGGCGTTGCCAAGATTCCCGTATGCTTTTCCTTCTCCTGCCCTGTCTCCCACTTCTTTGGAAATTTTGAGGTCTCGTTCATGATACTCTAGGGCTTTCTGGAAATCTCCAAGACTGTGATAGGCGTTGCCAAGATTACAGTACGCTACTCCTTCTCCTGCCCTGTTTCCCACTTCTTTAGAAATTTTGAGGTCTCGTTCATGGTACTCTATGGCTTTCTGGAAATCTCCAATACTGTCATAGGCGTTGCCAAGATTACAGTACGCTTTTCCTTCTCCTGCCTTGTCTCCCACTTCTT
This sequence comes from Porites lobata, assembly GCA_942486035.1. NCBI lineage: Eukaryota > Metazoa > Cnidaria > Anthozoa > Scleractinia > Poritidae > Porites > Porites lobata. Next base: position 28,491 of record CALNXK010000558.1, on the reverse strand, counting down.
TGGAAATTCTGAGGTGTCGTTTATGGTACTCTATGGCTTTCTGGATATCTCCAATACTGTCATAGGCGTTGCCAAGATTACAGTACGCTTTTCCTTCTCCTGCCTTGTCTCCCACTTCTTTGGAAATTTTGAGGTGTCGTTTATGGTACTCTATGGCTTTCTGGAAATCTTTAAAGTTAACATAGGCGTCGCCAATAGTACTATTCCCTTGTTCTTCTTCTGTCCTCTCCCCAACTTCATCGGCAATCTTGCCGGTATTTTCAAGATTACAGGTGGCCTCTGTTTGTCCTTTCGCAGCCATTCCAATAACAAATTGCAGATAAACTCTACGTACTGCTTTTCCCGAAGATAGTTTTAATTGTCACATTTTTTGCTTGCTTTGCTATTTTAGCTCTTCTGAAAAAAAAGTGTAGATATGTTGTGGTTTTTTTTCGTTGATACCATTTCTCTATATGTAACATAACGTGTGATAACGAAAATGAAAAGTAAAATTAAAACATTGAGTAAAAGCTTATTTCTTAGCTCTTTTATTATTCGTTTTGGTCCATGATCACAGTCGCATTTGGTTTGCCACAAATAGTGATCGTTCTCCTTGTTTTTTATCGTCGTGTCATGTGACTTGATAAACTGGGATTTTCTCTTAAAAAAGGAAAAAGACATTCTTTTTGGTGATCAGTGATCGAAATGAAAAAGAAACCAGATTTACCATTGTTTAAACATGGTGTATGTTATCTATCTAGTCGTTGTACATTCATCTACCCTTCATTGAAAATACTTAAGCTTTTGGCAACAAACTACAAATCTGGCCAGTAGGAATATTCAAAAAAGTCAAATTTCGGAAAGTGAACTTATTTCTGAGGTTTAAAATCTCTCTTTATAGCGGAATACAAATGTACAGCAAATGAAAAGAATATGTATTTCTATACCACCAGTTATTTTAAGCTTGTGGAATTCAGAAAGTTACAATTATGGTTCATATAAAATAGGAAAGGCCCCCCTGACTCCTTGCCCTGCTCGGTTTCAGCTTAAAAGCGATGGTCAGGAAAAATCGAGAACAATCTTAATTTCGTGGCAGGAGTTAAAAAATGAAGTTGTCCATAGATAGCTTTTAAGTAGATAAGAAACTTAGTGTAGTTTGCTCCCGCCAGAAGCCTTTTATTTGTGGTTTTCGATGTCGGAGTCTCAGACTGCCCCTAATTTTTTACCTGAAATTCGCTAACAAAAACTTTACTCCTGTTTGCAAAGGAAGGCGCATGGACAACAACTCGGTACGTGTAAAAACCTGAGGAGTTTTTGTTTTTTTACTTCCTATTTTCCTTAGCTAGTATAGCTGTGTTTACGTTGACGTCTTTGAATTTCTTTGTGTCATGTCGCTTAGAAAGATTGCAATTCTTTTCAAATACACCCGTCCGAGGATGAGGCGGTTTAGAAAGATTTCTGTATACAGCTTGCTCTTATAATTTAACACAAATGATAAATATGACTCTTCTGCACGGTCTTGTCGTCACGCAACGCAGACACTAAAAACGGCTGTGTAGCAGACTACTATGAGTACGGACATGTATGCATAATAAATCAGTGAAATCCTACAGTCCCCTGCGAACTGAAAGATCATAGACAACACGGCTTATTAAAAAGAGACATGCTTTGACAAAAGTTTCCGCGAGATAAATCAACAAATGACGTTCTAAGGAACCGTGTAGTTCTAGTATAACTTCAGCTAATACAATGCCTACCTCAGTTATAAATTCCCGAGCAGTCTTGATAGTTCGCTTGATTTGTTACGACGAAAAAGTCTACGAGGAAAACATATTTTGCAAAGCAAGTCAGTATAAAAGTCAATTGCATTTTCCTTCACATAATAACCGGACTTGCACAAAACGTACCTATAAGCAACAATCAACCCTTCTACCAAGAAGAAATTAAACCTATGGGATTTTTCCCTTCCTTTAGCTTTCAGTTTCAACAAAAGTGACGTAAGTGCTTCCAGAAATTGCTCCCGAAATGCAGCCGTCCATGAATAAAAGCAAGGGGTTAGCCCGAATTTCTTGACGATTACTTCGACTCAAAGCAATCGTCTGAAATTCAGGGTAAAGAGTGGTCAAATTAAATCAAATACATACAGTTATTAATACGCTATGGCTATATACCTGGCAGCCGGGAAGGGTCTTCAAAAAAACTATAAATGCCCGGCAGTCAGAAAATTTTCTAGAATTTCTGCAAAATCCCTTTTTCTAGTACTTTCTAATCGTCTGAAAGTATTCCATCTTCATTTAGAATTACCAAGCGATCAGGAAAACAAGAATGGCTTCGCAGATGAGGGGTTGTGGTTTCTCGGGCATAGAGTAGATTCGACGCTGTAAATTAGGGTTAGATATAATTATTATGCTCGAAAATTTGAGCATGATGGCTAATATGCACGCATTCTGGAGCTTAAGAGAGGGCGTTTTCACTTTCCAGGTTCGCTTTGAGACTGGTGGGTATTTAGCTTGTCTGAAATCGTGCCCGTCAGTAACGCCAAGCTTATTCTATTCTGCGGAACAAAACGAAACGAAATATATTTGGGAAAGAGGAAAAATGCTTATTATCACATGCTGCTACTCACGAAATTTTTCCTAGGCTAACTGTCGAAACAGCGTCTGACAGCGTCGACTCTACTCTATACCCAAGAAACCACAATCGCTCAGCTGCGAAGCGAGTTTTGCTTTCCTGATCGCTTGGTTATTCTAAATGAAAATAGAATACTTTGACAAAAATTTCCTCGAGATAAATGACCAAATGCCGTTCTAAGATAAAGGAACCGTGTAGTTCGAGTATAGCTTCAGCTAATGCAATGCCTACCTCAGTTATAAATTCTCGATTAGTCTTGATAGTTCGCTTGATTTGTCACGACGAAAAAGTCTACGAGGAAAACATATATTGCAAAGCAAGTCAGTATAAAAGTCAATTGCATTTTCCTTCACAAAATAACCAGACTTGCACAAAACTTACCTATAGGCAACAATCAACCCTTCTACCAAGAAGAAATTAAACCTATGGGATTTTTCCCTTCCTTTAGCTTTTAGTTTCAACAAAAGTGACGTAAGTGCTTCCAGAAATTGCTCCCGAAATGCTGCCATCCATGAATAAAAGCAAGGGGTTAGCCCGAATTTCTTGACGATTACTTCGACTCGAAGCAATCGTCTGAAATGCAGGCTTAAGATTGGTCAAATTAAGTCAAATGCATACAGTTATTAATACGCTGTGGCTATATACCTGGTAGCCGTCTTAAAAAAACTATGAATGCCCGGCAGTCAGAAAATTTTCTAGAATTTCTGCAAAATGCCTTTTTCTAGTACTTTCTAATCGTCTGAAAGTATTCCATCTTCATTTAGAATTACCAAGCGATCAGGAAAACAAGAATGGCTTCGCAGATGAGGGGTTGTGGTTTCTCGGGGAGATAGTAGTTTCGACGCTGTAAATTAGGATTAGATATAATTATTATACTCGAAAATTTGAGTATAATGGCTAATATGCATGTATTCTGGACCTTAAGAGAAGGCGTTTTCACTTTCTAGGTTCGCTTTGAGACTGGTGGGTATTTAGCTTCTTTCAAATCGTGCCCGTGAGTAACGCCCGGCTTATTCTATTCTGCGAAACGAAATATATTGGGGAAAGAGAAAAAATGCATATTATCACTGACGCGCTGCTACTCACGAAATTATTCCTAGGCTATTGTTGAAACAGCGTCTGACGACTGTACTCTATACCCAAGAAACCACAATCGCTCACCTCCGAAGCGAGTTTTGTTTTCCTAATCGCTTGGTTATTCTAAATGAAGATAGAATACTTTGACAAAAGTTTCCGCGATATAAATGACCAAATGCCGTTCTAAGTTAAAGAAACCGTGTAGTTCGAGTATAGCTTCAGATGCCTACCTCAGTTATAAATTCCCGCGCGAGTAGTCTTGATAGTTCGCTTGATTTGTCCCGACGAAAAAGTCTACGAGAAAATCATATTTTGCAAAGCACGTCAGTATAAAAGTCAATTGCATTTTCCTTCACAAAATAACCGGACTTGCACAAAACTTACCTATAAGCAACAATCAACCCTAATTAAACCTGCGGGATTTTTCCCTTCCTTTAACTTTCAGTTTCATTATGAGTAAAAATCGTCATAAAAAGTGACGTCAATGCTTCCAGAAATTACTTCCGAAATGCGGCCATCCATGAAAAAGAGCATATGAGGGGTTAGCCTGAATTTCAGACGATCACTTCGAGTCGTTTTTACCTTTTGCTCCCTCAGATGACGGAGTAAAAACGAATCGTCTGAAATTCAGGCTAAAGAGGGGTTAAATTAAGGTGGCTCGACTGGATTTTTTTAGGGGGATACCTCCCAAGTTTGAGCGTTAACTACGTCGGTATGAGCAAAGATATGGAAAAAAGGTTACCACAACTGTATTATATAAAGATGAAAATTTCTTATGATCTGGGTTTTATTGCAATCGGAGTCGCCATGGCAACGTAATGACGCCATTACGTTTTTTATTTATCTTTGTGTTTCTCTGTACCAGGAGTTTTTTGAAGAAATCGCTTAAGGGAGTATGTACCTGCTTGCCTAGTCCCTACGCGGCGTTCTTTCAGGCCCTCTCGGTCAATGCATTTCGGTGACGTATCCGAGACGAACGGCCGGGAGACGCCTAGACAATCTCGGAGTGCGCATGCGTGAGCAGTTTTGCATTTTTGAAAAGTTCACACGGTCAAATCTATAAATAACTTTGCGCGTGAATATCCTTCGCTTCAAGATCGGCACTATTGATAAAAAAAAATAACTAACCTGGTTTCTGTTATTAAAGAACAAAAATATTACTTTGAATCGGAAAGAATACTACTGTAACGTGCAAGTAATTTCTCTTTTAGTTCATTTTCAAATGAACCATTAAATGATATTTCTTTATTGATATTAACACTTGACACAGTAGTTTGTTGACATTCTACCAAATTTAGAGACCAAATTCAACAGCCTGTCCGATAAGTTTGATAAGCTTCCAAATCCAAAAATTAAATTACATAAAATATTTCGAAGTGAAATGATAACGAGAAATTTACAGGAGCAAGCAAAAATAGAGAAACGAAAGACAGCTTTTAATATCGAAGAATAAATATAAACTTATTTCTTTAGCTTACCTTCCGATTCTTGATCAAATAATTTTTTTGCGACGCTGTTTTGCTTAGCCTACAAATAGTTTTTGAGATGAGATAAAGTTCAAATTAGTTTAATGAAATAAATGAATAAGAAACGCCAAAGGACTTTCAACAATGAAAACGTGCATAGAAGACATAGAATAAAAATGCTCCATACTCTCCGTGGCTGCTGGACATCTTTCATCATCGCGGAAAAGTTATTGACAGCTCGCCCGCTTCCAAAAGCTCCGCCCCAAGTGAGACAAAATGTCGCACTTCTCCGAGTTTGTCTAGGCCTCAAAAATAGGCTTTTGTACATTATGCTTTTGTTTCCCCACTAAAATTCTCCACCTTAATGCTCCATTTTTCCCACTAAAAAGCTCGGTCTCCCCCAAAAATGTCGCTAAAACTGAATCATTGGATAATGCAATTCTAGCATTTTGATTGGCTTAGCCGTTATGGTATATGAGCTATTATACAAACGTTTTTTTTTTTATTAATTTACTCTTGAGTCTTGAAAGGTAAAACCGCTGACTTGTCCTCACTCTCCACTCAGCTATATTAGGTTTTTTCGTGAATTTTGAGTTTTAGTCTTCATTTTCATTAAAAAAGCAGCAGCCCATGGCCATGGGCTCCTGAAAAACGTTAATTTCTATTTTATTTTCTCGCAAAAAATTAACTTTCCGGTAAAATGCCACTAGATGCCTTTGCCTCACTAAAATGCTCGAAAAAATGCTAGCATAATGTACAAAAGCCTACTCAAAAACTTTCTCGGACCGCGTGACCCGAAACGCATCGGCCGCGCATAATAATGAGGCCTAGGGACTAGGCAATGTACCTGCCATAATTGCCTCAATTATGGCAAAGTTTGAACAAATTCCATGAGAGCGTTTTCGAAATATTTTGAAAAGCAGTTTTAAGAATCATAAAAACAGTGAAAGAGCATGCTAGCCACACCATTCGCTAATATTTAAAGAAAATGACAAGCTTTGGTAACGCCGCGTCATCTCATAGTGGTTTGATTCCATTGAAAGTGTCATTTTAGTCCGGCATAATTTGAGCATAATACCCTAGTTTCACGGGTGACACCCGAAAGCATAATACTCTATTTTTCGAGCATAATCCGGCAGACCTTAGGGTTTTTGCGCCGTTTTGGTCTGAAAATGGGTACACACTTTGCCCATTTTGGTCTGGAATCGGGTATGGTTTTCGAGGGAACTACAGAGTCTAGGAACGTATTTTATCGTTTCAATTCCAAATGAGTAAGAAAGAGAGAAAAATATGCGAATTCGAACTGGATTTGAATAATTTTTTTTGTTCGCGTAGATAACATAATTTCTGCCTAAATGCCAGGTCTGACAACGGGTATGGATTTTAGAGGTCTAGTCTGAAAACGGGCGTGGAAAATTACATTTTTTGGTCTGATATCGGGTCAGGATTTAAAGAACCGGGCGGCACACCCCACACCAAGAATTCTTGGATTTCACATGACGTCACCAAAATTCAAACTAAGAAACTATCGCTTCTTCTGAGTTTCTACTTTCATGTGATACTAGAGCACCTTAAAACCTTTACACAAAAAAAATTTAGGTTCAAACTGCTTCTTTGTTTTTCGATACGGGACTCTTGAATTTCCAGGCTTTTGCGTGACGCGGCATTTTTAGCTGGCGGCCGGGAAAGCTCTTATGTGGGTTAAAAACATTACGGATTTTTGGAGATTTTGCTATCTAAACAATCCTTGTCTTAGAATGAATATCACTTTAATCTTTATGAGTTCCTCAAGCGAAGAATTCACCAATAAGTAGGAAAACTCAAAAACAGATGTTTATGTTGGTTTCCGGCAGCCATATTTGTGCCCCTGAAAGGGACACAAACAATGATGGCGTTTCCATACAAAGCTTCATAAATTTGGGTCAAACGATTTTACGAATATCTCGCATATGAACTATTGCGTAGACCTGATTCTTGGCAAGGCGTTTTGTTCATTTATCTTCTCTCATTTCCCAGATTCTAGACTTTCTGTATTTAAAGGTTTCCATTTTTATTTCTGCGTTCTCACATGAGTCAGTGAAAACCGAGAATACCCAAGAAACCACAACCGCTCAGCTGCGAAGCGAGTTTTGTTTTCCTGATCGCTTGGTTATTCTAAATGAAGATAGAATACTTTGACAAAAGTTTCCTCGAGATAAATGAAAAATGCCGTTCTAAGATAAAGGAACCGTGTAGTTCGAGTATAGCTTCAGCTAATGCAATGCCTACCCCAGTTATAAATTCTCGATTAGTCTCGATAGTTCGCTTGATTTGTCACGACGACAAAGTCTACGAGGAAAACATATATTGCAAAGCAAGTCAGTATAAAAGTCAATTGCATTTTCCTTCACAAAATAACCGGACTTGCACAAAACTTACCTATAGGCCACAATCAACCCTTCTACCAAGAAGAAATTAAACCTATGGGATTTTTCCCTTCCTTTAGTTTTCAGTTTCAACAAAAGTGACGTAAGTGCTTCCAGAAATAGCTTCCGAAATGCAGCCATCCATGAATAAAAGCAAGAGGTTAGCCCGAATTTCTTGACGATTACTTCGACTCGAAGCAATCGTCTGAAATTCAGGCTGAAGAGTGGTCAAATTAAATCAAATACATACAGTTATTAATATGCTGTGGCTATATGCTCGGCACCCGGGAAGGGTCTTAAAAAAAACTATGCATGCCCGGCAGTCAGAAAATTTTCTAGAATTTCTGCAAAATCCCTTTTTATAGTACTTTCTAATCGTCTGAAAGTATTCCATCTTTATTTAAAATTAACAAGCGATCAGGAAAACAAGAATGGCTTCGCAGATGAGGTGTTGTGGTTTCTCGGGCATAGAGTAGTTTCGACGCTGTAAATTAGGGTTAGACATAATCATTATGCTCGAAAATTTGAGCATAATGGCTAATATGCATGTATTCTGGAGCTTAAGAGAAGGCGTTTTCACTTTCCAGGTTCGCTTTGAGACTGGTGGGTATTTAACTTCTTTCAAATCGTGCCCGTGAGTAACGCCCGGCTTATTCTATTCTGTGAAACGAAATATATTGGGGAAAGAGAAAAAATGCTTATTATCTGACTGACGCGAAGTTATTCCTAGCGTCTGACAGCGTCGACTGTACTCTATACCCAAGAAACCACAATCGCTCAGCTGCGAAGCGAGTTGTGTTTTCCTGATCGCTTGGTTATTCTAAATGAAGATAGAATACTTTGACAAAAGTTTCCGCGATATAAATGACCAAATGCCTTCTAAGGTAAAGGAACCGTGTAGTTCTAGTATAACTTCAGCTAATACAATGCCTACCTCAGTTATAAATTCCCGAGCAGTCTTGATAGTTCGCTTGATTTGTCACGACGGAAAAGTCTACGAGGAAATCATATTTTGCAAAGCAAGTCAGTATAAAAGTCAAGTACATTTTCCTTCACATAACAACCAGACTTGCACAAAACGTACCTATAGGCAACAATCAATCTTCTACCAAGAAGAAATTAAACCTATGGGATTTTTCCCTTCCTTTAGCATTTAGTTCCATTTTGATCAAATTACGTCAACAAAAGTGACTTTAGTGCTTCGAGAAATAGGTCCCGAAATGCAGGCATCCATAAAAAATTGGAAAAATTAATAATAAAGCATTATGACGGGTTAGCCTGAATTTTACACGATTACTTCGAGTAGTTTTTACTTCTTCAGCTGAGGGAGTAAAAACCACTCGAAGCAATCGTCTGAAATTCTGGATAATGTGGTGTCAAATTATAATACGTTGTGGCTACATGCCCGAGCTATATGCCCGGTAGCCGGGAAGCAGCCCATTACAGAAACGCGCCCATTCAAAAACGTCGATCGTGAAAATGCAAATAAGTGAAAAATGACGTTAATTTAGTGTCAATCAAGAAATCCCCTGGGTATATCCCTTTCCTGGTTATTGTTCCTGCTCAGACATCCGCAACATTTGCCTATTCTTCGATGAAGAATAGAACTTCACGCGACTAACAATAGCTCAGTCTGTTTAAAAACTGTCTAAATTTACTCCGAATTAGCATATGACTTTTTGCTGTTAAACGCTTCAAAATTGAAAAATCCTCGATGATTGTTGTTGATTTTGCCGTAAATAATTCAATGCACTGACTTAAAATGAATTTCTACCTTTTACAAACTTCTTGGTGTTCGAATCGATCGATGAAATATAAGCGCAACCGATGCGTTAATAGTTTGTTTACATTTATGTCACGGGTTTTGGATAATATTATAAACCTTAAAAGTTACGGGCAAATTCGACGAGAAAGCACTCTCACTTACATTCTTCATTTAAGATATTGATTTTAGCAAAGTATAAGGCAAAATTAAGAGCGATACTTTCTTTAAGAACGCTATAACTACATATTTAACGGCCAAACCGAAACAGCGATCTAATCCGTCTCTTGAAAACAACTACAATACCGCTTCTGATAATAATATTCATAAACGCTACAAACATTTTTATTCAATCTTATCGAGTGATTTTCGTGAAGATGAGTTTTTAAGTGAAGAATACTTTGGTTTCTGATTAGCTTTAACTGTTTTGCCATCAAAACGATTCGCACGAGACTACCGAATTCGCGAGGGTTTTATGTTAGTGCACGAGGAAGAAAAATGCTTCTCTTTGCATAAACATTTTCTTCTTTGTAGCAATGACAAAGACATTCCAACACATAAAACAATGGCAACCTACTTCTATTGTTTCTGCATTGTCTCTTGAAAGTGTGAGAATAGTTAACCGCTATGAAGTTCATAAGAGACCGAAAACGACGGTAGTCTTTGAAACTTCGTTTTTGCTCGCAAAGCCTAATGGGTACCCCACTTTTCACGGGCGACGTTTTTCAATGGGCGCGTTTCTGTAATGCTGTGTTGCAGCCGGCTCACGCACTCGTCTTATAAACTATTTGTATAGTCCGTCTGCGAATTAGTGCACAAAAACTCGTTCAAATATCCTGCAGAATTGCAAGGACATATGTGAGCGTTTCTGATAGGCGGATTTCTTCCGAGTTTCTTATGCGCCTCACGATTGGCCTGGACTGTTCACAGTCCTCTATTTTTCAGTAAGATCGTCGAGATCGGGCGCTTTGCGTTACAAGCTGCCATCTTGCATGAGTGTCAAAACAACTTAGGCGGCGGGGGCGGTTTGGGAGGAGACGAGAACAACAGAGGGACTGTAATATCCTGCATAGCGGGCGTCGAAAGGGGTAGGGGATAGGGAGGAAGGGAAAAGCAGGGGAATTTGCAACAAAATCGTAAAACGCACTTGACAAAATCCCTGAAATGTTTGTAAATTGTAAACAAAGTTCCTACTAAGTGACGCTTTTAATTTACAACAAGTCACTTTTTTCAGTTTTATCCAACTGATTTGGTGAATACTAGTCTAATACAACTACCCCCTCAGAGTCGGTTCATAGCGCTAGATATATACCTCGATACTTCGCGTCTTGGTAAATCCACCACTATTAGTTTACCTGCCCTTCGGGTGATAGATGTATATTACAGATGTTCTATTTTCAATGATTTACTGATAATTTTAGAAGTCCTGGCTAAAATTAGGGTGGCCACAAAATAGGGGCTACTTTTTAGAGTTTTAACAGTCAATCAACATCTGTTGATTTAAGAATAGATGCAAATTAATATTGTTAATGGCTAGTAAAGAGATCACTTATGCATGTCAATTACCACAGAGTATGACTCACTTGCGAACAACTCCTCTGTCACAGGCAGTAAATAGTGTACTTCCATTAGAAGTATACCTGAAAATACAAACTCTTCCCCTCAAAAATATTATTTTCATACTTGGTCTTATCAACCAAATGACTTTATAACATCACTTTGACTCAATCAAGGAAATTCTTAAATATATAAAATGTTCTTCATACTTGATTTTCCATAACTTTGGATCTTTCCCATGTTCTTTCATACATTCTTGAACCCCAGCTTCTGGGAAAAAGCTTGTCAAAAACTCCCCTCCAAACATAATGAGACCTAAAAGTCATTGCACAACAAGACAGGGAAAAAATCATCATTTTTGATTACTTGGAATTGCTATACAAGGGGGTATACATACACACTGCCCAGCGCTGCTCACTCAATCCTCTGAACACTTTCCCCACACCTAAAGTAAAATTTACATGACTTCAGAGACCCTGATGAGGGGCAATTTTTGGAAATACTGCCATTTTGGATATTATTCCCGTTATTTATTGTAAGCTAGTCTCTCAAGCAACCGTTTTTGTCACGTCACACAACACTCCTCCCCATGAAAGGGAGGGGAAAGGGGAGGAGCGTTGTGTGACGAGACAAAAACGGGGAGGTGGGAGACTACTTACATGTATAAGCTGGATCTTGGCAACATAACTCTGGACCCAGGAAAGGCAACAACAACTTAGCTACATGGCTCGTCAGTACGTTAATCAAAACTTTGAATTTCGTCTCTTTTTCATCATTTGAATTTTGAGAATTTTTTTTTTTTTTGCCATGTGGCCCAAATTCAAGTCCTGCTAAAAACCTCACACTTCCAAATTCTAGTTATTATTGGTTCTAGAACTCACAAAAACTTAGGAACGAGTTTTTAAGAACTCCAAAGTGCCTTGTGATTGAGCAAGTTAGACAAATTTACATGAACAACCAAAGTCAGCCACACTTCTAGTGGCATAGCATTGAATGTAATAATAATCAATTGGTTCTAGGACTTGCAAACCCTTTGGAGTGAGTTTAGAACTCCGAAGTGCTTGTGATTATAAAGCAAGTTTAAGTCAAAATTACATGAACAACCAATGTCAATCACACTTCCAGTTGCATGGTATTGAATGTAATTGGTTCTGAAACTCACAAACCCAATCGAACAAGTTTTTAAGAACTCCGAAGTGCCTGGTCTTGATTAAACAGGTTTTAGTAAAAATTACATACAACCAAAGGCAACCTTTTCTCTAGTGACATAGCATTGAATGTACTTAGCCCAGTGTAAACATTATTTATTGGCCGAACAAGTTGTACTGAGGTAACAAAAATGATGAAATCCATTTTAAATCTACCTTGGGCATTTTCCATTTCCCTTTTCTGCGCATGTTAAACAGAAAGAGTGTTTGCATGGACTCTGAAATAAAGACAAGGAAGGCATAAATTATTAATTTTGAAGGGTACAAGTCATGTAGAAGGTGTTTTTCCATACACCAAGATTTTGGGCTGTACTTACAATTGGACTTAATGCTCGTTTTAAATCATAATTACCGATTACCTACCTGTCTTTTACCATCTTAACACAAAGTGCACAACTGAATGTGAACAAAATTACCCTAACAAACCCACAGAGAGAATTAAGCAGAGCCATTGCTGCACGTTTTAGAACGTGACAAAAAAAACATACATGTATGGAAGGTTTCAAAAAAGGGTCATCAATGCATTAAAGCTGCATCACTGTATGAGACATTTAAAATACAACACCCACATTTTAATATTCTCATAATAATAATAACATTTACTTCTAAAGCACCATTTCCATTGCTGTCCAATGGTGCTTTACAACAACAATTACTTTAAAAAAAATTAATAAAATGAACTAATAACAGTGCACTGTACAAAAATTTTAAAATAAAATAATTGAGCTATGCGTTTCAGAATATTGTTAAAATGAATAAAACCAAATAAAAGCCAATAAAAAGAAAATGTAGCAAATATGTTCCTAGGATGATCATAAATTAAAAGAGTTCTTAGAAGGATAAGATAACTAAAAGATCTGATTTGCCAACTATAAATATAGATATTAATTTTTTTTTTATTTTGGGGGGATGTTCATGTGAACATTTTCCATGATCAATATCCATTTCCTGGAGGTTTTTTTTTATCAATAATCCACTATAATAGATGACCTGGATACCACTAAATTCTACAACAATTTTGTTACTGACAGCAGTTCAAGCTTTACACAAAATACTGATCACGACATACCATGGGAGATACAATGTACACCAATGGCATAACAGTGGAGTTATAAAGATGAAAAATTAAAAACTCCAGAAAAATTATTCCACAAAATTAATAATAATCTTGCAGACGTTGGAACCACCAAAGAGAATTTACCATTTAATGGTAACACCAAGACTTTCATCCAGACTCAAAAACAAGAGCTTCAGTGCATTCATACATCATGACATTATGTCATTAACTAGCTCAAGGAGTAAACAGGGTGCAAAGAAAGTCACTTTTACAGATTCCCATTCGTGCAAGCTGCAACTAGCATGTACCAACCCAACAGTCATTAATGAGCAGGATTGATTACAGTTCTTCTGTAATGCGAATTTCCTAAAAGAAATTCATTTGCCAATAGGGTAAATAAAGAACAGAATTCACTAGCCAGATAACCGAAATCCTCTAGTCCTGGGCTATCGGACATGACTTTCTTTACATACTGGTAAAGGAGTACATAAGTAAATACTTGTTATACATACCAGTCGGCCATAAACAAGGATAGGGAGAGAACACTTTTCACAAAGGTGGAGAAGTGGATCTTGCACTTTTTGCCCAATCGGCAAAATCTGTGAGGAAGACAGGAGGATAAGCTAAACTATTTTGAAACATAAATGTCTTGTTTTTGTAACAAACTGATATGATAACAGAAAAGTAAGAGCCTAAGTTATCTCATCTACATGTACACGTAGATGTATGGGCCTGCCTAAAATAAGAAAAAATTAATGACTTAATTCTGGGGGCTACCATAAAGGACCTAATAACTGTCCAAGGCATCTAGTTAATTCTAGGGGTTCAAGTGGGCGCAATTAATAGTTAGGAGGCATTTAAAAGGGAGAGGCGTTTATTGTCATAACTGTAACAAGCTCAACAAAACTAACATGCTTTCACAGGGCTTGAAATTAAAAAAAATCCTCAGGTTGCCTTTCGGCGACCAACAGGAGAAATAGGGTCACCACATTGAAATTTTTAGTGGCCAGTTTGTATCATGTAAATGACGTAGCTCATAGTCAGGGCTTCTGATATTTCGTGCGATCGCAGAGCCACAAAATTCACAAAACCAAGCAAAATACTGCAAAATTCGGTAGAAATCTTATCCAATACATGTTTGTACAACATATTTGCAACTTTTGTCAGCTATTGGGGCTATTTACTTGCTGTAAACTTGTAAATTTATCTTAAAACTTCATCACTAAAATGTGCAAACAATGTCCCGAAAGTACTAGGCGTAGATTATGCTGCGAAAAACTGGGCACTAGCCATGATGTTAAAGGCTTTGCCATTGTTTATAGATGTTGAAAGAGCAAATGATCTCTGTTAGAAAAACATTAAAAACACTGGTCTATTGTCAGCACAATTACTGATCAATCTCTAACAAAGTTTTCCCTGAAAATAACCACAAAATCGGCCTTTTTTTACCGATTGATTTGCGGCTAAGTTTGTCCCAAAAATTCCCACGAAATCGGTTGATTTTTTCGCAAATTTGCCCCTAAAAATCCCATGAAATTTGACTTTTTTCTGCGACCTATCAGAAGCCCTGCATAGTTTGGTGTAATCCATCAGATTTGAGAATATTGTGGATACAAGTCGGTATAAATTTGGAGGTAAACTGGCTTTGTTTATGCGATTTGGCACATTTTTCATGATGAGAGCAAAGCAGGATAAGATGAAATGTTTGTTTTAACTTTACTAATTTAATTGAAATCTAAGTCAGAGAGAAATCTGGTCACCACTTTGGTGACTAAACTAGAATTTTTAGTCGCCAAGGAGAAAATGTTAGTCACATTGGCAACCCTATCAGTCGCAATTTTGAGCCCTGTTTTGGCAAAAATATCAAGAGAGTTTAAAAATGGTGGAATATCCACTCCATCAATATTGATATGTCTAGGCCGTCTAGAGATCCATATCGCTCTTTTTCAAATCCCAACATCGATGTTAGAATCCACGTTCATTGTTTTTGCGTTGCCATCGTTAGTCTATCCTCATTTTTAACTTAACATTGAGCAAGATGAAATACGCATTTACCCTTGCTAATCAAGCAAGAAACTGAATGAATTGAATGATTTTGCACCTTTTTACTAATTCCTAGTATTTTGGAGTAATTCTCATGGCGAACTGTCTATTTATTAGACAGGGGCCTTTATCAGAGAGGAGCGTCTAATAAAATTTTAACAATGTTGAGGGGGCGTTTATTTGGAAGTAGACGTTTATTAGGCTGTTTATGGCAAACGACTTACAAATAGGGGCTAAGTGACTGGGGCTAAATGAGCATAAATTATAAAATTAATAGTACATACTTGATGATCCCACTTGAGTTCTCTCATGACAACCACTTGAGCTGCTGCAGCTGTTCCAGGGGATTTCTGTTTCCTTTTACTTTCCTTGTCACCTAATAGATATGACAAACAAAGAATCAAATAACTATCCAGGACTTCTAACAACTAAGAGGACCTTTAACACTCTAGCGAAATGTTTGCATGCTTAGTTTACTTGGTTTTACTTGAATCCTATGGTCTGAGAACTGCACAACATGTCATTATGACCTAACTGTACTCTATGGCCTCTACCTGAATAACTTTTACACAAATCCAGGCAAAATTAAATAAAATCGTTTCTTATACCGGACTTCGTTATACAGAGTTTCATTATATCGTGGTCCCACTGTAATACTGATTGTCTCTTTTGAATAAACAAACATTCACAGAAAAATAAAAAACTTTTCAATGTTGCTTATTTCCTCAAGGAGGGCTGTTGCTCAGATTTCAAGTTACTGGATATACCGTACATGTTTAAATGTACAATATGTAGGCAGGGAAATGAACACCAACAAATTTATGTTGCAGGGCTCAAAACAAGTCCCATCTGGTAGTGCTGGACAAGTGGATTTTCTTGCCGGACAAGTAACTTTTAAGGCTCACTTGCCCAATAAGGGTCAAGACAACAGTACTGATCCTCTAACAGAATCGTTAACAGAGAAAAGCAAAAGATGGCCTTAACCAAGCAAAAAATGAGAGCTGCTTGCCCCAAGGACAAGCTGGACTTCAAGATTTTTCAAGCACTGTATTAGTTCTATATTCTATATTCCATTTTCTTATGAAAGTAGCCAGGGTTCATGCTCATTGTAGCCAAAGGGAATCCACTGTCTCAGGCTCTTATTTACAGAGCTGCCCAAGAGTGTGTGTCTCTCAACAACCTTCACACAGCATTCCTCAAGTACCCATTTATACACCTGGCTGAACAGACAAAGTGGACTAACGTTTCTTGTCTAAGGAAACAACATGACAGCAAGGCTTAAAACCAGACATACATTGTACAGCGTTGAAAGAAAATTGGCTTCTTTACCTTCAGATCCTGTCCTAGACTTTTCTCCACTTTTTCCTTCCTTTTTCTTGCTTTTCCCAGATGACAATGAGCTTGCTGACTTGCTCTTTGCTTTCAGTTTTAAAGAAATGTTTCGTCTAACTGGCTGTGAGGTGGACCCTGGAGCTGCTCCTTCATGCTCCAATTCAAGATATACCAAAACAACATAAAAAACTAACAAATTAGTCTGTCTTTGGTACAATGTATAGAGATCTTTTTGTCATGGATTTACATGTATTTTTCCAGGCACTAAAAGAGATAACGTCTAGATCACTTTGTTAATATTATTTTTTCTAATTACAGTTGCTTATGTGCTGAGGAACTTCACGTTAGTATAGGTAATAGCATGATTAGTAGTGATATTTGGTATAAATACCACAAGTGATATTTCAAAATTGTTATACGTAATTTCACAAGCCGGTAGATGAGTGAAATTTGATACAATTTTGAAATATCACAAGTGGCATTTATGCCAAATATCACATACAAATTATACTATTATTTGTTTATACTACTACCTGCAAAAGGTTTGTAATTTTCACATGTAGGTATTTCAAATCAAGCTGAAATACCACTGCTCTAAGCCAATCAAATTGCAGAAATTTTTTAATGAAGTGGTATAAACAAAGAAATAATTGTTTATTATACCAATAAGAGTTACAGCAAAAGCACCAAAATATAGGGGATATATGCAAAAAATACAGATACAGAGCACCAAGAACAGCTAGATTTACGATACATCATAAGCACTGACAAGATACGCTAAGCAAAAAAATTAACAAAGTAAAGGGATGTCAGATCATTTTGAAAAAGCAATGCAAAAGTATAATTAGTACAAATTAAATCTAGGTAAACCTATAAACCTCAAAGAAACGAAAAATGCCGCCACGAGTAAGCTGTTCAGTGTCAAATACTGTGAAATTCACAAGGAGCGGCTTATAAAGGGTCTAATGATCTCAATGGAAACTGAGCTAAACAACTGATCAACAACTAAAAGAAATACATTTCATACTGTTATGCACCTATCAATGTTAAGCCCGAGGGGGGGGACCCCGGGCATATGTGGGGCATTTGACCTCTTTTGCCTTCCCCACCCTCGGGAGTTTGACTTAGAATCAGGGCCCCAGGGTGGGGACGTTTGCTTTTTTTTTGCGAGGAGGACTGGTAGCTAGTCACGTCTGTGCCGGCCATCTTGGAATTCACTGGAGCGCTGGCTGGAAAGTACGGCTGTTTTTGAGGTAAGCACTCGTTTCTGTAAACAAAAACACTGCTTCTCACTACTGGTTGTCAATATAAATTGATGGAACACCTTACTCTGTGGACAATTATATTTGATTTTTTCACGTGAAATGCTAGATTTGTTGATTATTTTCCTCGGATTACACAAAGCATCAAAGGAGTTTAAAATATAAAAAAAAAGCTTGGCAATTTATATCAATTATTTGTAAAATATACACAACAACTACTATGAACTTTAGGGATATTACTTCCCTAAGGTGGGGATATTTGATCTTATTTGACCCAGTTTTGGGGCCCCACGGTGGGGACTTTGACCAAAAAATCTTCTGAAAAGTCAAATGCCCCACATATGCCCGGGGTCCCCCCCCTCGGGCTTAACATTGATAGGTGCATTAGAATTTTGAGAAAATTCGTGGACCAAAAGATGATATTTACAAAGGAAAAAGGTACATGTTTCATGGTCATTTTCTGAGAGTAAAGGCAGAAATTCTCCTAGCACCTGAACCTAATTATAAATTGAAGTATTAAACCCTCAAAGACTAGATATGTAATACTAGTGAGATTAGTTGAAATCAGAAGAATAACTCATCGACATAGCGCTACAAACCAGACCAAATCACGAAAAAGCTAAAAATCAACGCTGCGTAGAGTTTCAAACGTTTCATTTTCGTGAAATAAATATGAACAAAGACTTAATAACATAAAGAAAACATTTTTTAAACTGAATAGCGCCAAATTAAGGATAAATTTAAGCAATAAGTCAGTGAGAAAAGCATGCTTACCGTCCTCCATCTTGAATTTTCCAGTGCTTTAGCTTATGACCGCTGTGCAGCTTGTCTCTTGATTGAGCCTTCGAAACTGTTCCCCAGGCCTACTCCAGGGTGAACTTTTTCCCCCACGTACCGATAACCCTGTTTATTTTACATTGTACTCACTATCTGTCTTCTCATTGGCTTAGAGCCTATAGATAGTTTTGGAAATCAGCGCAACCTAGTCTACAGAACCTACAGATTAGTTAGTTATCTGCTAGCGGATACCTGACTAATCTGTAGATTGAGCGCGCAATGCATGATTTCCAATCACATCAATTCAGGTTCCTCAGCTTGCGACGACGGTGTTTGTCTTTTTAGAAATACGCATCACTTCGCATTTATCAGTGTTGAATCTCAATTGTCCCAATATTCCAAACGAGTAAGATCTTTTTGCCGAGTTCTTCAACATCTTCCTTAGTGTCCCTCAGTACCCTATCCACCTTCATATCATCTGCAAAGAGTCTTGTGCAAGACGTAATTCCTTGAGATATCGTTATGAAATCTGGGTTTGTTTTTCTTTTGTTGAAAAGCATTTTTTCATTTAACTGTAATCAAATCCGATCATCAAAAGTTAGACAAAAAATCAAATTGAATTTACCTTTTAGCTTTCATATTCGAATTCAAATTTTGCACTATACTAACTATATTATTCTAACCCTGGGTTATCTTCAGCTGAGCGAGCTGTGACAGGTTGAACCCCGGCCAGACAACCAATCAGGGTCACTCTTCCCATTTCTTGAATACGGATGTATTTCTCTTATTTCTTTCATTTTAATCATCTAATTGATCTATTTCTATTTCTTTCCCTTTGTTCTGTTCCTTTTTATTTATTTCCTTTCTTATCATTTAAACATTTTTTTAAAAAAAATAGTTTTAACTAAAGGGAACCAGCCATCCACATATTAATTTGCTCATGATACTTTCGCCTTAAAACCTTTGATAGAATGATTTATTTTGGCGAGAACTAACTCTATCATTCTTCATTTGACATTAGCTGAGCAAACGTTTTAACGGAAGGTCTCAAAGATCGATTACATGTTAGTCTGTTCTTAATTACAAAGCCCATATCGCCCCATACTGTAAGGTGATCCAAGACAGTCATGGATGCTCAGGACTGGACTGGATTCTACGCTGTGGATTTCAGATTCCAGGTACTGGAATCAGGATTCCCTGTCAGTGGAATTATTGATACCAGAATTCCGGATTTTTATTAAACCTAAATTAGGGATTCCAAAGCTCAAGACTCCGGGGTGATTCCAAAAGCAAAAATGTCCCTGATTCCGGATGATTAAAGGCTGCGAGCAGTCTCTCTTTTCCTTCCGATTTAGTAAGGGAAGTACACGCGGGCAAGAGATGCAAGAAAAGAGGCGAGAAACGCGCCTATCCTGTCTCGCGCCTTCAGTCACGCGCGTGGTCATTTGCGTGCCTCGCGCGTTTTGCTCGACAGACTGAGAAAAAAGAGAGACTGTTCGTATTCTAGGATGATTACCATACATGGGGTGCCTAATTCATAAAGTGGTGACTCATGAAGAGAAGAAAGGGAAGGGATCAGCACGAAGAAGGGAACGGAGACTCACACTCTCCTTAGCCTGCGTAGCTGGCGATTTAGCGGCAGATGCTGTACTTTTTTGGCGGCCGAGCCACGTGAAGATTGGGGGCAAGTCAAGGAGGGATTTTCACCTTTCTCCCTCGCGGTTTCGCCGCTCGCTTCGAGTGGCGGCTTTCCGTCTAGAAACTACCCCAGGCGCAATAATCCCGCCAGCTACACAGGCTACACTCTCCCTCACGCCACTCCATACTTTTAAGTGCCTGGGATAGTAATGAGCTAATAAGATGCAACTGTGAGCATCATCGCACACTAAGGTGATCAAGCGTAACTCAGTTCGATCAGCGACCACAGCTTGGTTTAAAACAGTGAAGGACACTATACACCTATGGAAGAAGAAGTGATCTTAAACACCGGCACAGAAAAAATTCTTTCCTTGATTCAAGAATTTCGAGCAACAGTCTTTTAAACTTGCCACGTGTTCAAATTCCAGTATCGAAATATTATATTGGATTGGATCTTTGGATCCTGAAATAAAACCTTGGATCCGGCGTAATGACTTTGGATCCCTGGCAAGAACTTTGGATCTCAGGAATAAAAACCTTGGATCCATTTGAAAAAAACTGTGGAGTCGGAAAAAAACAGCTATGCCGGATAATGAAATCCATGTTGGTTGGATGAAAACTTTGGATCCGAAATAAAATCTTTTATTTTATTGCACCTTTTTTTACTTTGCTTAGAATGGTATTTCAGAATAATTCAGACCCATACTGAAGTAACTCCTGATTAGCTCGTCTCTCTCCGCTATTTCATGATGCAAATCACCACCGTTATAAGGCGGTAGGACGGCGCTTGATAAATGAATTAACGCAAATAGCGCAGAGATTACTAGCAGAGCGAAACACGTGTGCGCCATGCTGCATGTTTGTAGATTACTTGCTTGATCTTCGAAGTTTAAAAAGATAAATTTTTCAGTCAAAGAAAACTATCGCGAGCTCGAACTTTCTCAGACAAAGTAAACTAAATCGCACGATAACTTAGCGAAAAAAAAAATTGTAATGTCCTCTATATGGGCCACCGTAGATTCCTCATTGAACATGATGCACAGCCGTAGTAGAATGCGCACTGAATCCAGGTAAAACGTGGCTCATCAATTGCAAATAACTTTTGTTGATTGATAGTGATGGACGACTGTTAAATGTCAGATGTTCGATCAAACGCTGACCGTAGATGAGCTAACACATGAGTCACAACTCCCTCAGACTGACCCGTCTAAAACTCACATGGTAAAACAGAAAATGTCATAAAGGAAATAATAATAACCCCATCTGTAAGATGAAGTTGGTCAAAGTTTGACGTATCAATGACCGATGAGTCTCAACACAAGCTTAAGTTTCGTTACGTCCACGGCTAAGAGTCTAAGTCTAAGTTGACCAGAAATAAACTGCTGACCTTCTTTTCTCAGAGCTCCCTACACCTTTGCAACCGTACGTTTATCAAAACTCTTGAAACGATTTAGGGCCCGAGAAGTATTTTTCAAGTCGGTTTAGTAGCAAACGGGACTCGCGTTTTTGTCGAGATTGGGACTGGATTTTAAGGTTAACTAGCGTAATGTGTCGGGCGAGAAAGCGGTTAACACTTCACGCTAAATTTGGGTTAGAATTTTGCTTTGACGCTTTCTTGTTACATGCAATACCTATAAATTTTCTCTGACATCAAATGTCAGAGGAGCTATGTCATAGGGACTTAGACGTTTTTTTTCGTCAAAAGTGCCTCAAAATAAAATTGCCACCTACCTTCTCCACATAAATAAACACTAAATGTTATTTCTAAGAGGAAAATATAAAGGGAATTTTAGCAGCAAAATAGTGACGGTCTTAAGGAGGTTTCTGTGTAAGTATGTATGAGGCAGCAGAATTTCTTTCAAGTTTAAAATAATCGTTTGGTCATCAGAGTAAACTTCAAGTTAAATGAGTCACCAGTGCGAACAATCCAATAAAAGCGCAGTTTCTGATTATAAGCCCTTACTAATAGTCTCTAGCCAACCCTACCCTACCTTATACACTACTCCCAACCCTACCCTACCTTATACTACTCCCAACCCTACCCTACCTTATACTACTCCCAACCCTACTAAGCGCGCACCATATCTAGTTCAATCATACACATAATATAGGCAACACCTTTGAAGGGTTTTTTATCAATTATTTTTTGCTGAAAACGTTTTATCCCAGGCAAGATCAAGCAGAAGGGCGTAAATCTAAGCTCTCTATTCAAGTTTAGGACCACTTTTACAACATCGACATTGACACCGGCGACGAAATCGTAATGTATATATTTTGGCACATTTATTTACCAAGACGCACACATACCCCAGGGGTTTAATGGATCTTTTACGGTATAGTTCAGTTTAGGGGTAGGAACGTCGTCCCTTTAAACAACCTTCCTTTGTACCACTTAGAAACTAGAAACCTCAAAAGGGCATAAAGACGGGAAACGTACTGATTTTCAATGTAAAATGTCATGCGACAAAAATATTCTGGAACTGAGAAAGGTTGTCCATTTTAATCGTGCAAGGATTGCAGCTGGTTTGTACTGCTTTCATATTTGCTGGAGGCTGAATTTAGCTTGAATTTCTTATAACAGGTAGACAAAGATACAGCCAAAACTCTATTAACCGGACTCCAGCCATTCCCAGAGGTTCTGACGTTTAATTGGTGAAGTCGCAGTAACGGAATGAGACAATATCAAAACCACAGGATGTGCGTCTCTCAAAACTGGGGGAAACGTTTCATGCCCAAAGATAATTTTTCAAGTTTGTTTTCTAGCACTTTTCCCAATATATTTTTCCATTTTATAGCCGGGGCTTTCCTAAAAATAGTCAAAAAATGTTAGAAATCCGATTATTTTTAATGATGTAAGTCTTTCGGGAGTCTCGAGAATTGCGGACCTGTGATATAAACGTAGATCCGTGGTTTAAACGAAGTAGAGGGGGAAAAACCCCTGGTATCCATTGCTTGCTTTAACGGTAACGTCTTACCTCATGTATGAGTACACTTGTTACTCTTGCTACAATTTCTACGCTTGCTAGCTACACCTGTTACGTTTGCTATACGCTTGCTACGATACACTTGCTGCGCTTGCTACAGTTCATTTGCTATATTTACTATCCTTGCTATGTTTGCTTGCTACACTTTCTGCCCTTGCTATGTTGACTACGCTTGCAACGCTTTTTGAAGTTGCTACGCCTGCTACATTCAACAGGTGGTATCAATAGACAACCCTATATCAGAAACGTTCTGTCTAATAAGGAATCCTATTTATTTTTTTATTTTATCTAAGTTGGTTCAATTTTCCATTTCGTGTAAAAAACTTATTAACCAAGATTTCGATCAGCCAATCAGGACACCTCTACAGTGAGGTATACCACATTTGTATGCCAGTGGTTAATAACCTTACGCAAGAAGGTATACGTTCCTTGTCAGCATTACAATTAAGTTCCACATCATTGCTTTGACACTTATTATAGACACCAGTGTAGATACACAAAACGATAAATTTATTTAGAGAAGTTAATTTTTATAGGTACAATTTAGGTCAGGTGTAAAACGTATTCTCTTTACAGATGTATAATTAAAAGTCAAGTAGACTTAAATCAAACTTGGAAATTCTTTTTCTACATAACAGAGATCAACGGACTCTTCAATTTGTTTTAACCAGGCACTGAACAATTACGCAGTTTAATCAGTTCACTAGTTAGTTGTCTTTCTTTTTTCTCTCTGGCTTAACCTCTTGTATGTAAAAGGTGTCGATAAGAGAAAACAGAAAACTTGATGGTAAAAACAACGTGGGGAACGCAAAAAAGCCTGGGCTATGAAATAGAAATCCTTCATCTATCAAAAAGACAAGTAAATGTAAAACTGCAATCATTAGTGATTTAACATAATGACTGAACAGGGAATTTGACTTTAGTATTAGAATGGAGACCAATCTAGACACCAATCTGCCAAAAGAATTAAAAACTACGACTGTGTAAATAGTATCACAGTGACGAACTATATTAAATTGCTAGTCTAAATTGCCTCTGTCCAATGTGGTATCAATGAAAATAGCAGAAATTGACTACTGATTCCTGATATTTTTCAGGTGACTGTAAAACAAGTTTCAAGTGCACACGACTAGTCGTAAAATAAGCTACGAAACGTACACTGTCAGTTTCAAACTACGCAAAGCTTCAACTTATTTAGCAACAGCATTTAATTTTCTCTTCTGGATAAAGTGTTCCTATTCCTGCGAGGAACGCTCCACCTCAAAATTGCGACAAAAATCAAGAAACTGACTTCAACTTCAGATAGTTAGGAACTGCTTCACTGCATTCTTCATCATACCTATACGACAAAAACAACAACAGCACAAAGCAACATTAGCAAGCTAACAAAAGGAAAGGATAGTGATTTCATCTGGCGAGGCATAACATTTTGACAACTGACTTCTAAGAGTGCGCTCGATTGATCGTACTCCGGAATAAGAATACGCAAAAATTTTGTTAGACGGATGATAGATGTATTAATTTATCACGACTGTAACATTTCAAGTGGACTGATCATCCAATATTCATGAGCTGAAAGTTCGAATTTGATTTTGATCTTCGGCTTGATGACCTCCGACTTCATTTGCCTGAGCTTTTCCACTTTAGGTTCTTATAGTTCTTTACGGGGAATGGATATCACAATCTTCCCTTAAGTAAATAAACCCCTCCCCCCTCAAGAACGTTCTCGAAATAAATAAACCCCCGGAAGGCTTAGTAGAGGATTTACCATTTGTAGGAGACTTGACTAAGCGACCACCTTCCGTAAAATAAGGAACCAGAAATTTGATCTTCGCATTTTGGGTCGTCGCTTACGTCAGGTTCGATTGTAAGTTGCTGTGGAACGAACTCAGACGAGGCCACCGCGGACACTTAGAAATGTGAAAAAATCATGAGCCTGGAGCCTAGTGTTTAACTGCCAAAGAACTACCAAAGTCAGACACCTTTGTTGTTGTGAACTTGACATGTGATTGGCAGATTGACGCTACGTGGCACCGGTTGAGTTCGTTGATCAAAAAAATGGCAAAAATAATTCCTTGTTAAAATTACGTTTCATAAAGCACGTAATATGATCCAAGGTTTAAATATATCACAAAATACCTTGCTATTTATTGGATGCCCTCAAACTCGAGCGTTACATCATCACCAATGAGAACAAACGGTGCCCAGTACTTCAATGCGTTAAAGCGGTCAGATTCTCTCATGGATTTCATGGCTTTATTTAGAGCCTCACTGGCACTTCGTCCATGGACTAGTTGTTGGTAGAAAACTTTCATGAACTGCATAGTAGCTTCGTCGTCGATCGCCCACAGGGACACCAGAACAGAGCGAGCACCACCACCTAAAAATGCCCGTGCAATACCGACCACACCCTCAGATTTGACTTCTCCCCGGGCACTATGACAACAACTAAGTACAACAAGTCTTGCCCTAATTTGCGCCTCTAAAACATCTTTCATAGTTAAGAGGTAATCCTCCTTGGCTGGATTCACGGATGAACGTGTTGTGTTTGGGGCCAAGGCAATTTCTCCTGTTTCCATTTTACCGTGAGCAGCAATGTGCACCAAAGCAACCGAGGAGATACGTGTTAAGACTTCATCTTTTGTTGCCTGCTTTCCAACGATAGGTTCAGTTTGAAGAATTTTCCCAATCATCTCCACTTCCTTTTCAGCCCACTCTAACTGTTCTAGCGTCATTCCTTCGTAAACTACCTCCTGTACCCACGGATCGCCGACAAGAAGAGCGCCAGTCTTGCTGTGCCAATCTGCTGGACAATTTTGGATTAATTGCAGACTAGAAAGTGAGGGAAGTAGGCGAATTCTAAAAGTTTCGCAGAGGAACTTTGATTCCAAGTCCATGAAAGCAGCATAAGGGGCCAAACAAAGAGGTCCTTGTGGAACAATCACAAGCTCATCGCTTTGGAGTAAGTCTCTTATAGGGTCCATAACAACATTGTAAAATGTTTGCAATGACTTTGTCTCAAAAGATGAGGAATGAGACCTTGGCTTACTGGATCTTTTTTCCGCTAGCTGTTTATCGCTCGGGTTCCTTAATGAGCGATCTTCACAGTTAACATCAGCTCTCACACCTATTTCTTCATGTACAGTCTCCAATAGAGACTGAAAATAGGTTGTGACGGAGATATCGATCTGAGTTCCTCTAGTTTTGATTTCTTTTCCTTTCTCGTTCACCCAGAGGACTATTTCTCCCTCGTTGATACCTATAAAAGCTGTATTTGATGGTAGGTAACTAAGAATGTCAGTTGTTGTTGCAGAGAGTGTTCCTATTTCTCGAGATAACCCTTTTAACCCATATTTGAACTCCAGAAGATCATTTAAGGCTTGCGCACGTCCATGATCAGCTGTTAAAAGTGCCTCAACGACTTTACCTTCCTTCAACTGCAGCCCCCATAGCTTCAAATTAATATCATTATAAGTACTCCCAAGACTAATCTTCCATTCGTCATTAGATATGAGATTTCCCCTGATATGGTCGAAGGCAATGAGACTATTCTTATAACAGTGAACCGCTATCTGGAAATCTCCAAAACTGATATGGGCGTTGCCAAGATTACAGTACGCATTGCCTTCTCCTGCCCTGTCTCCCACTTCTTTGGAAATTTTGAGGTGTTGTTCATGGTACTCTATGGCTTTCTCGAAATCTCCAAGATTTCTAAAAGCGTTGCCAAGATTACAGTACACTCTTCCTTCTCCTGCCTTGTCTCCCACTTCTTTGGAAATTTTGAGGCCTCGTTCATGGTACTCTATGGCTTTCTGGAAATATCCAAGACCGTCATAAGCACTGCCAAGATTACAGTAGGTTTTTCCTTCTCCTGCCCTGTTTCCCACTTCTTTGGAAATTTTGAGGTTCCGTTGAAGGTACTCTATCGCTTTCTGGAAGTCTCCAAGACTGTTATAGGTGTTGCCAAGGTTACCGTACGCTTTTCCTTCTCCTGCCCTGTCTCCCACTTCTTTGGAAATTTTGAGGTGTCGTTTATGGTACTCTATGGCTTTCTGGAAGTCTCCAAGACTGTTATAGGCGCAGCCAAGATTACAGTACCCTTTTCCTTCTCCTGCCCTGTCCCCCATTTCTTTGGAAATTTTGAGGTGTCTTTCATGGTATTGTAAAGCTTTCTGGAAATCTCCAAGACTACCATAGGTGTTGCCAAGATTACCGTACGCTATTCCTTCTCCTTCCCTGTCTCCCACTTCTTTGGAAATTTTGAGGTGTCGTGCATGGTACTCTATGGCTTTCTGGAAATCTCCAAGATTTATAAAAACGTTGCCAAGATTACCGTACGCTTTTTCCTTCTCCTGCCCTGTCTCCCACTTCTTTGGAAATTTTGAGGTGTCGTTCATGGTACCCTATGGCTTTCTGAAATTTCCAAGACTGTCATAAACGTTGCCAAGATTACCGTACGCATTTCCTTCTCCTGCCCTGTCTCCCACTTCTTTGGAAATTTCGAGGTGTCGTTCATGGTACCCTATGGCTTTCTGGAAATCTCCAAGATTATCATAGGCGTTGCCAAGATTACCGTACGCTTTTCCTTCTCCTGCCCTGTCTCCCACTTCTTTGGAAATTTTGAGGTATCGTTCATGGTACTCTAAAGCTTTCTGGAAATTTCAAGACGGTCATAGTCGTTGCCAAGGTTACTGTACGCTTTTCTTTCACCTGCCCTGTCTCCCAGTTCTCTGGAAATTTTGAGGTTTTGTTCATGGTACTCTATGCCTCTCTGGAAATCTCCAAGACAGTTATAGGCGCAGCCAAGATTACCATACGCGTTTCTTTCACCTGCCCTGTCTCCCACTTCTTTGGAAATTTTGAGGTTTCGTTCATGGTACTCTATGGCTTTCTGGAAGTCTCCAATACTGTGATAGGCGCAGCCAAGATTACCGTACGCTTTTCTTTCTCCTGCCCTGTCTCCTATTGCTTTGGCAATTTTGAGGTCGCGTTCATGGTACTGTAACGCTTTCTGGAAATCTCCAAGACCGTAATAGGCGTTGCCAAGATTACAGTACGCTATTCCTTCTCCTGCCCTGTCTCCCACTTCTCTAGAAATTATGAGGTCTCGTTCAAGGTACTCTACGGCTTTCCGAGATCTCAAGATTTGTAAAAGCGTTGCCAAGGTTACCGTAAGCTTTTCCTTCTCCTGCCCTGTCTCCCACTTCTTTGGAAATTTTGAGGTGTCGTTCATGGTACTCTATGGCTTTCTGGGAATATCCAAGACTGTGATAGGCATTGCCAAGATTACAGTTCGCTCTTCCTTCTCCTGCC
>CALNXK010000557.1:0-2500 GCA_942486035.1 Porites lobata | reverse complement strand
ATATGTTTTGTACAACAAAGTATTGCTCAAACATTTTATTTCCAAAAAAAAAATGTCTATGCCATATAGATATTACAGCTTCAAAGAACATGAGTCAAACCTCTAAAGATGAGGAACCAAAACATCGGCATACAAAAAAAAAACATCGATACAGTGGAGTGCCTGAGACCTGAAGAGGTGGGTGATAGAGATGGTTTCCTCTACGTTTTCTCTGATGGCCCAGTAGCCAAAGTCAGTAACTCAATGAAGACATCAATGTAAATGTGCAAGGGTGAAAGCTTTGCCAATTGATGTTTGTCAGGGTGAAATTTCTCCCAAACATCAAGAAAATAAGAAAACACAACAAAATAAGCAACTGACACTCTTGGACTGACAAGGCGGCAAAAACCTCGAGAAAACCCCAAAAAAATCGACCCATAGAGAGGGCCTGAGAAGCTGGACAAGGAACATGTGGTGATTTTTTTTTTTTTTCGTATGTTTGGTTTTTCCATGGATGCAGGGCGATATGAAGCGGATGCGTATATTGAGGACAGATGTATAAAAGCAAGTGTAGGCAGATGACAGATTCAGTCACGTTTATGTGGTGCGTGGCGTATGTTAAAACAAATTAGCGTGAGGGCAAGTAATAAAACATGATTCTGTCGCAATTCTTCAGCTTTTATGGTTTCTTACCCCGCTCTAACAATCGCTCCATCTGTTTTTTGTTATATTATGTATTGTATTATATAATATTTGTATTATGGCATATCATGATATATTAGTATTATGTCTTATATAATATATTATATTAGCATATAATATTATGTGTGTGTGCTGGTGTGTTTGGATGGTGGGCAGGTGGGTGAATCAGGTGTGATGGGTATGATGTTGTGTTTAACATTGTATGGTGATCTGATATTGTATTTATCATTTTATTCTATTTTTATTTAATATTTTATGTTATGATATGATATTATATTATATTAAATTATAATATTGTATTTTATTATTTATTTTATTCCATTTTATTTATTAAATTATATTAAATTTATGTTATATTTATATTATATTTATTCATATTTTCATATTAAATGATATGATGTAATGTGTATATTTATTATATTATATTTTTATCATATTATTTGTGATATTATATTGTGTTATATTTTATTATCATATTACATTATATATTATATTATTATTATATTTATTATATTGATTTATATTATTGGGTTTATATTATAATATTTTTCTTTATTAATGTGTATAACTTCATGCATGATCTTTTAATATCCACATTTTCAGTATAGAATCAATACATGTTTTCATTTATCATATATATATTATCTGTTTTATATTTTTCAATATATAGACATTCCATAAATTACACCTTGGCCTTTATATTTGTCTGTAGTTTAAGGTGGTTCGGTTTCTTTTCAATTTTCATGTTTTCATGATCGTGCCAGCCATCAGATAGCGAGCACGCGTTTCGATCAACAACCGCGCCTTTGCTCCGTTCTCCCAGCGGAAATCGAACGGACGTCCGTGTAATAGCTCGCAGAGTTGCGCGGGATGGCTCAAACCTGTAAGCGGCGTCCGAGCACCAAAGAAGCGGCGTTGAACGCGTTTCTAATACCACTAAGATAGTGCGGATAACCGGTTCAGCATCGCAGCGTCAGCAATGGTTTTCAACAATTCAAACATTTGACAATGCTGGTATGACGTTGATGGCTGCAATGAAAAACATCGTTAATCTTTGCATTGTGATTTTGCCATGCACCAAGATCAGATAGACAAAATGTGCTTTCATCAACGTTGCATGAAATAATTTTTGCCATGGATATTGCCGCCACCTGTTTGCATGCCGGTATGGCTTTAGTTTTTCGGGCATCTTCAGGATGTAGTTCCGCAATTCTTTGGGGTTGGGAGGATAGGGCCCCGGCCATTTCGCCGTATGGAGGATCGGCGATATACATGGCTCTGAGATATTGAGTCATCGGAGTTGTTACGGGATAGGCAGTGTTTTCCAGGCGTGTTCTGGGAAAAATTAGTGCTGGATTTTAAACCCATTGCAGTTGACAAATGCAATGCCAAGAATGCATTAACACCTTGGTTTCGGTGGTGAGGAACAGACACTGCTGTATTCCAACATGTGAAAAGGCATGACTCTTAATTACAGTCATTCAACTCAAAAGGTCCAAGTGGTGCATGCGGCTGTCATCGCGCTTGATCCTGTTCGTCCTTTTTGGTTTCAAGACGCGAGCAGAGACCCTGACTTTGATGGACCTTGCCCGTGAAGCAACACCACCTGGGCTGAGGTGCTGCTTGCAAGTGGTCGTCGATACTTTGAAATCTGCTGCAAATATTCATCAACACATGCTGCATATGGGAAATCGTGTAATATTTGGAATCATGGTGACATGTTGTTGCTCATTCTTTCTCATTCTATTTTTCCTATTCATTGGCGTTCTGACTTCAGACTGATCGCTTTACAACATCTGAATTTTGGTTTATATTCCAT
>CALNXK010000556.1:62500-120755 GCA_942486035.1 Porites lobata | reverse complement strand
TTGTAGAATGGGGTTAAGTGGCCGCAGCTTCAGAAAATACGAGATGATGGCCTATCACGGGACCCGTTGTAACAACACACAGCCCTTGAGAAGACCACACTTCGAATTCTACCAAAAAAAATAAAAAATTTTTACTTACAGTTATTCCTTTTTGTAAAGTTGTTCGCACAGGAAGTTTTTTGTAACCAAAAACATAAATTTTAGAGGAGCTATAATTAATCACATTCAGAACAAAGGCTATTCTGAAGTTTTCTGACACTTGACAAAATTTTGGTTTTTGAATTGAAAAATAACATCGTTCACACTAAAGAGCTTCCTGCTCGTAGATGTTTTTGCAAAACAAAACAGCAGTTGGCAAAGTAAAAACAGGGCCTTATCTTATCCACATTCAAATGGAGTGTTTACAATATGTACCAGTCAATTCCAAAACTGCCCATCCCCCCGGGCAAACCAAAGCACAACACTTCATCGAAAGGTGATATTATTGAACCTACAAAAGCAATACAAGGAAAGAAAGGTGGGACCCACAACAACCCATGACGACAAAGGAGGCAAGTTTTTGCCCATTTAACGGAATGGAGTTTCTGTACGTTTTTCTGGAGAGGGCTTCAAAGGCCCAAAATTTTAATCAATAATCAACCACCATAAATGTATCTCAATAATATAAACACTGTGTAATGAAAAGCTGTATATAAATTGCATACTCCAAAATCAGGTTGGATTGCTATTGACAAATACACAATAGACTAAAGTTCTGACAATGACATTATAACATGTATTGATGTCATTGTGTATTATCTGAGACACATCATCACCTTGATTGCACGTCTCAGACAACTGCTAAACTGGAAACGTAGACTTCAACAAGAAATTATTCAACCGCTGATGTGCCCATAGCTCGCAGATTTGAAACTTGTTGACCGTGTGGAAGTTGAGTGGTCTTTGGAGATTTGTTATCAATGCGAATGTCTGTGAAGAAAACATGCTGGAAGTGAAGATGGATTTGATTTTACCATTTAACGAGTCCAACTATGGAACTTGGAAGATCCAGTGTCAAATGGAGTAGATCAAGGACAGGCTGTGCAGCATTGTTAGTCTGACGGATGCTGAGGCTCATGCCAACAAATACAGAAAATTTGTTGCTCATCGGGGCAGCTCTTGTGATTATTGTGCAATCGATGAGGATGGTATTCTGCATATAAGAAGTCGTCTAAAGAATGCAGATCTCTCTGATCAGGTGAAACATCCCAAAATTCTGCCGAGAGGAAGTCATGTGACCAAACTAATCATCAAGCTCCCGGGACTCGTTATCAAACCAGACGTCCCAGAGGATCGACTGGAAAGTGCCCCACCCTTTTACCTATTGTGCAGCTGACTATTTTGGTCCACTCATCATGAAGGAAAAACATGGGGAGAGATCAAGCGCTATGTAGTCATATTTATGAGTATGGCTTCAAGAGCAATTCATCTAGAGATCGCCAATTCGCTTGATGCTGATTCGTTTCTGAACTCATTCAG
Source organism: Porites lobata (assembly GCA_942486035.1). Lineage (NCBI taxonomy): Eukaryota > Metazoa > Cnidaria > Anthozoa > Scleractinia > Poritidae > Porites > Porites lobata. The sequence goes on along the minus strand of CALNXK010000556.1, from coordinate 119,237 downwards.
ACGATTCACCATCCGACGTAGACCAGTTCGTCAACTACAAAGTGATCAAGGAGCCAACTTCGCGAGAGGCTGACGAGAGCTTATGGAAACCTTGAACGAAATGGACCACGAAGAAATCAAGCCAAGCCCCTTGCCCCTTAAAAGAACAATGCGACTGGATCATCTTTAAGATAATGTAACATGGGCGGCTTGTGGCAGTGCCAGATACAAACGGTACAGAAAATGCTCTCATCCTCTTTACAAAACAACGCTGAGCAACTTGATGATGAATCAATCGGGATGTCATGTGTGAGGCTGAGGCAATAGTCAACAGTCGCCTTTGACCGTCAATCAGCTCACGGATCCAGATTCACCAGAACCAATTACCCCAAGTCACCTTCTAATGATGAAGTCCTACCTTCACCGACTGGAAGTTCAAGCCAGCCAATAAGTACGCTCCCAAGTGTTGCAGACGCAGTCAACATCCCACCAATAGGGTCCTTTTGATATGCTTGGAACTAGGTACTTGCATGTAAAGGAGACTTAGAGGACCACTAAGAAAATTGAAAAATACAAATGCATTCACCGTCTTCACTGTAAGTTGAAATGCTCTCACTTTTGCAAAAGCCATGGTAAATTTTGTTCGGTGGCAAACTCCTTGAACAGTTCAAGGAAACGTCCAGATCTTTCGTTTTTCTGTTCTCCTTCGGAAGAGCATTTTAGAAGGCTACGGAAAAACTTCTGCAGACACAGTGATCACAAATTCAAAAATAAAAAAAACAGCGGATTTGCAATATATATTTTTTTTCGACTTACTTGCCTGGGTGATGACTTTTAAAATATTCTAATATGGCTCCCTGACAAGAGGTGAGTGAAAACGGTCCATTTTACCTTGCTGTGAAGGAGAATCCCAATTCAAACATTTGCTACAAAGAGCAAAATCTTGGCATTAAAGGCATCAACTATATAAGTCCTTGATAGCCATCAGGAGAAGTTTGAAAAAACTGCCAAGAGGCAGTATGAGAAAAGATATGCAGAAGAATCAGATTACAACAAAAAAAGAACTACCGGTAAATCTGACTCAAAAAAATCCTTTAGAAAATAACACACCAATACCAAATAATACTGTACTATAATAAGAGTATAATAAGATACTGTTTGATGGCCTTGCTTCATACTATAAATGCAGTAAATTTTTAATATTTAAAGTGAAACTTCAGAATCAAATATTTTTAAATGTTTTGTTCGGTATATCATCTATTTCAAAGATCTGTTTTCATGTATCTGTGTGTTCAATTTTCTTATGTCAACAGACCGACATGAAGTATAAAAACAATGATGTAAAGCCAATGTTTAATATGGAAAAAATATATTTTTCAACACCAACAATTTGTTAAAAGTTTAGCAGAGCTTTCGGAACCCATCCGGATCCCTTTATGGTGTTTTGGGGTTGCAACATTCATATTATGAGTTTCAAATGAACTAACCTCATTGGCAACCTCTAACTACTCTGCAAACTGTTCACTGCTGAGTGCTGTTTGTACAAACTGTATCACTACTCAACCAAAAGCACAAGGCTAATGCCATCTAACACCGCAGCATCAGCATCCTTTGCTCAACACAACTGTTAAATGCCACCAAGCTTAATGAAAAAAATGGAAGGTAGGTATGGTCTCATCGATAAAGCTTTATGTGCCATTCCTGTAGATTTAAGGCCAATGCCTACAGAAATGAAGACTGCCTGCTAAAGCCAATCTACCCACCACAGTCATATGCAATTTCAGTGAACTCTTACAAGTTATCAATTTTATTGCAAGAATACAGAATGTGTAGTTCCAGAAAATATCCATACCCCCCCCACGGAGGGTTGTTTACAGTTTGAGCCCCCACCCCCCCGGATTTTTCGTTCCAGAGGGCTTCAGGTTGCTCCCCCTACCCCCTGGAATTTCCATGATTTTTTCACTTGGTCGCCCCTACCCCTAGGAAATTCCAAATCCACAAATAAAAAGACTTCATTGATTTATTTTGGTCTACTTAGTGCCGAAATAAAATTTAGCCGCAGCCGATTATAGTTACAATTCAGATGAAGACGTAAAAGCGGCATAATTTTCACGTAAGCGATTTGGCCATACCACACTTGCTATTTCATGGAACATAATTTATGGAGATATTCGCTAGGTAAGGTACAAAATTGCTGGAGGAGGCTATGAGATTTAATTTTCTTAAAAATGACCGTGGAAAATTCTAGACGTATGAATAGACGCGCCTCTCGCTTCCTCTATTTTGAAATGTTCAAACTCTAACAACTGAGCTTATTAACACTATAGTTCTGGCAGTTGACCTTTCGTCTGCTTAATTGACAGAAGATTTCATTCAAAAAATATCTAAGAAAGTACTGAAAGTTGACGATATCATCAACGTTTTGTAACCTAGTCGAAGTTTGTAATTTATGCATAGACGAAACAACGTGTCGAATTACTTTAAACACGAAATGACTATAATATTACATCATTCTTGTTTTTGCTGTCAAAGCAAAACTCAGGAATTGACTCGATGCTAATCTCCATGATATTTTTTGTACTTTGCAGGTGTAATTTTATCTACATGTAGTATAATGTGCGAACAGTACTGCTAACAAATGTTGTTTTCCTGTGTGGAGCCGTGAAGTGACTTAAACTTATCAGCGGGAATCATAATCCGTCATGCAACATGTTTTTAAAAACTTAAGTTCGTCTTTCAACAGGAATACTTCAATAAAGTTGTGCGCTTTATCTCTGTAGTTTGTAAATGATAGTAAATTTCACGCCTTACAGTTTTTTTTTTTAACTTTTTTAATTTCATGTGTAAAACGTACTTTTCAAGTTCATTCCGGTAACTAAACAACGAAATGAAATCTTCGCCGTCTCTCATCGCTGTTCACGGTTACAAAAAAAAATTATGCTTAAAACAAATGGCATCGTGTCGACTTTGCTAACGTTTCCAAACTCGTAACTACACAGAAAACAATAAAACTATGCGATAATCTAGTTATTGAAGCTTTGAAATTCGCGGGAAATTGTTTGACTCGACGTCGAACATGCTCAGAGGTGTGCCTCGGAGCTGTACGTGTCATCTGGCGCCGGGATAATAATAGAAAATATATGACAAGGAATCCTACGTCTATTTCCACGGATAGAACTTTTGGTTTTTCTTGGCTACCCCGAATCAATTGGAAAAATACGTAAGTGTTCATTCGATCGCATTTCAAACCCTCTGGAAAGAAAAACTTTTTATGTACCCTCCTCCCCTTTAGAAATTTGTCTCTTTTAGACCCCCCTACCCCTAGGAAATTCCGTGACCCTCCGTGGGGGGGGTATGGATATTTTCTGGAACCACACAATACACCATTGAAGATGATGCAATCGCCTTCTTATGAGAGACCATAGACTGGATGACAACAAAGGCAAATGAAGCAATTCAAGAAGGCAGTGCCTCTAAAATCCAAGACCCTAAGAATTATCCCTCCGCTAGCCACTGCCCTACACATCTTCAATCACACAATGGTTGAACTGCTTCCTGGGGTCCCATCCACACCACCTGACTCAAATAAGCAAGTGAATGTTGACAAAAGTGCCAGCCTTGGTTAAGCATCTTGAAAGTCAGAAGGGCATCTCATGTCAGGTAAAAAACTGAAGTTTATTTTAAGGCAACTCAATCCACTAATAATTTGCATCCATCAAATGCTTTCTCTATCAAGTGCCATGTTTATTACTCCATTCTTTCATAAATTAACCCATACAATTTACATCCCAAATTAATAGAGCAAAGTTCAGTTCACTGACTAGTGGTTTGTGTTAAACTTATCATTGACCACCCTCTAGCCTGGTCCTATATGCTAAAAAAAAATACAAAAATAATAGTGACTTAAAATAATACCTCAACCAAAAATTATCTAATATAATTATCTTTCTATAGTGCCTTCCCTGCTCATCATAACAAGATTTTTACTTTGCCAATAAGCGACAAGAATGCTATGACTGTAGGTTGTAAATTCAAAGGTGGCAAATGCACTACCTCTTTTTTTTCTTGCCCTGAATTCTCTATTTAGTCTCCTTTTGTTCTTTAAAGAAGTCACAGCTACTATTTGTGCTAAAACCATTGATTAGCCCACAAGAACAGCAGTAAAGGAAAGCATCCTTTGGTCACCTGGACCTGTGGGGACCTACGGAGCCTTTAACCATGGAAAAAGATTATTTACATCAATCCCTGGGCAGAATACGAGCACATCACAGAATCTTTCCAGGCAAATGATTTGAAAACAATCATAGAATTCTGTGTACCCACAGCAACCAGCAAGTTTTACGTACAAACCCAATCCCTATCCGGCCACATGTAAATAGTTTACATCAACAAACCCTAACTTGTCTTCGCACTGCACACAGCATAAGCATCACTTCATTGAACCAGACAGTGAATACAAAGCAGAGGTGTTTTCTCATAGCATTTTAGCATTCCTTAAATAATTTAAATGATAATTATGAACTTTTATAGTTTTTGCACATAAACATAATTGTGTTAAAGGAGCAGACAATAACATCAGTCTCGGGCCAAAGATACAGCGGGTAATTATCTACTTAGTGAAACTCTGTGAAAAAGATGGTTCATTTTTGTTAAACTAGAATAGCGGAAAAAGGTAGGAGGATGATCTAAAGATAACCATAAGAGAAAGATGCTTAAAAAAAGAAATATGAGAGTAAAACTGGAAAGAAAAGTGCAAGATCTTTCACAAGTGTACCTGGAGAGAGAGAGAGGAGGAACTTCTGGGTCCCCAAGTAGTGCAAGTAGTTACACTGATATTGTATAAAGTGCCAAGACACATGACAAGTGAAGCACCCACTGTTGTTACTCCTGTTTATTTGACAACACACCTGGGTCCCACATAGCTGAAAATGAATGGGGGATGGAAACATCATAGATGCATGACTGACCCTGAGTCCAACCACTTAGCTTGATCATTCTACTGCAAAGATCATGTCCACTTTTATAGTTCAGTAAGTTGCCACTGTTATGTCACTGAGTACTAATTTTCACAGATTCATCACTGTTATATGCTTATAAAGTCAGACCCAAATGTTTATCAGGGTTGTGACAAACATTCTTTCCAAAGCCAGGCAAGCAGTGGTACTGTGTATTAGCACCATAGTTTTTACAGCAGCTGTAGAAATTGGCTTTTCAAATTTGCAGATGTGGTTCCTGAGTATCAGTGCAATTTGTCTGCTACTTGAGCACTAATTTTGACGTAGTTTTATTGATGTTATGATGTCAAAAGTACGTCTCCAGAAGGTTAACCTTCACTTATTTTAATCTATTGTTTGCTTGCAAAATCTTTCTATTCAGCCTAGAAGGAAAGATTACTGCAGTTGATCAGTGTGCAGCTTCTGTGCGGGAGGTCCCTAGTTCGATTCCAAGGTGTGACACAAATGTCCAGTATACACAAACAGATATGATTGGTCAAAACATCACACCAACGACATGTACTTCCTGACCAATGACTTTGCACAACATTGCTCAATCTTTGGAATGAATATGAAAACTAACAATTTCCTTGTCTCTCCTTTCAGGGACCAACACAATACAGGCCTCCAAAATTGCACTGAGAAAAATGCATCTCCAGCCTAAAAAAGAAAAGTGTAAACAATACTACCAGCTGTGGTTCATCAGTCGCCGGCTACTTGGCTCAGTGTCTGTCTACAAATACATCAAAACTCAGAACTCTTAAAATGTGTACACTCATTTTATAACTCCTGACAGATCTTTCCTGCTTACAGTGCAAAAAGGCTAATAATACAGGCAATTTTCTGATGATGCTGTTCTTTCAATGGCACTAAATATATCACCAGATAAACAAATTACATTCATGGTTTTGTTTCTAGACCACAGCAACAAAATCCATCAGCATTGATCTCCTTGGGTTCATAAATTTCCTTGCATTTGTTTCTTAAGCAAACAAAGGTTACATAATCACTAGTTCTGATAGACTTTATTGGATTTTTCTATTTTTTGACTTACTTTGAACTTTTTTAATAGAAAACTTAAGTACTAAGGAACAAAGAATGTTATAAGTAACTTTAAGGGGCACAATAATATTAGTTTATCTAGACCTGCCCCTCTCCTCTTCTTTCTATATACAATGTGATTGAATTTAAGTGCTGTGATTTTTGTATATACAATGTGATTGAATTTAAGAGCTGTGATTTTTGTATTGTACATTTTCTTTCCTTTGTTAACTTTACTTGTTACTTACTTTTTAACCTTATATCTAATTCTGTATTATCATCTGCTATGGTTTGGAAAAACAACTCAAATGAAATGAAATTGTGTTTAAGGGCTCATGTCCATCCAGTTGTCAGGGTTGCATATTGAAGAAAACTGAGTAATTCTGACATGCTTTACTGCCCACTCTTGCATTGAGTTAATCCCTAGCCCAAATCCAAATTTCTTAAACAGCAGTTCTGCATGAAATGGTATTCCATACTCAACGGACCAAACTGCTGGTGTAACTTCTTCGTCAAGCAAAAGGGAACAGGCATTCTTGAGGCCTTGTAACACTGTTGCATCAATTGATGCATACTGTGACGGACTTGCTAGTGGTATTCCTTAATTGTAAGCCCATAAAAGCAAATATATTTACCATTAAATGTTGTAAAGGTGTATCTTGCTCTAAGCTAATAGCTTTAACTAGACACTTCAATTTGACACGTCAATTTCTTCTTGTCTCTTTACCTGTTTAACCAGTACGAAATACAGCCCTTCCCACCCTGTGATATCCGCTTTCTCAATTTTTTTATAGAACCTACTTATACATTCACAAAGGGATGCTGTCGACACTGTCTAAAGCATAAAGTCACTAAATTTTGTACAATGGGCTGCAAGTGCTGCAACAAACAAATGTTTGAAATGCTTTCCCAACCACATCAGTGACATCTGAGCTAATGCGTCACCAGGGCACAAAATTCAAACTGCGAACTAAACATTGTGCATAGTAAAATATATTTAAATGATTGGGACTCTAGACATTATTGACATTTATTTCATTGTATAAAGGTTTTTTCTTGATAACTTTAACTGCTATTGTTCATGTTATAAAACATTGGAGAGTCTTTTCCCATTGTCATTCTCAAAGCGTTTTTAATAGTGTTAAATGCTATTTGTAATTTTTGCAGGCTCCAGTTGTTCAAAAGTTGGATAGTGCTATTCACTGGATAAATCACCATCCAGTGGATAATGCTAATGCGGAGAATAGCGCTATCCAACTTTTGGACAACACAGCCTGACGTCTATAGTGTAGCTTCCTCAAATTAGTTCCAGATTCACTGTTTGCAGTAGTTTTTGGCATGTAAAATTAAAGATCCTTCCTTCCTGAACATTTGTTGTCTTAAGTGTTTTGCATTTTACTTTGTTGGAAGGGCAGAAAATGAGTCTGTAGCAACTGCAAATGTAATTAGCTCCCAGGAATAAGGGGTCATCTTTCCTTAATAAATTTCTTTTGAATGAGGTGAATATTATTGGTAAAATTCATAGTGTTCGGAAGAGAACTGAAGAATTCAAACACACTCAAGTTTTTTGGAAATAATTTATTAATTTTATTCATTTAATATTTGTGAATTAAGGTGTATGAAACTGATGAAAGTATGTATTTAAAGTCAATAAGAAAGAAAAATGAGGGTTATTATCACTGTTCTTGTTCAAAATTTGTGGTTGAATAGAATTACTTTTTCATGCGTCAGAAAGCAGGAATACGCACTCCCAGGGGTCTCTAAAAGGTCCCCTAGGGGCTCAGGCCCCTTCGCTACACGGCCGCTGGCCACCTACAGAAATGGCACAGTTGACACCTTTAATGAAATGGATGCTTAAAAACTTTTTGACAGCCCTGTTTTATAATTGCACCATTCTCATTAAAGAAAATTGATGCACAACTACACCATTTCATGATTCTTAATTTCATGTTGTTTACCTTCTTTTCAATTGTTTGCTGGTGGTGCATTGTATTAAAATGTTTTCTGTTCCAAATAGATTAATAATATGAAAAAGTAAAGGAAGTTTATCAAATGATAGATAGATCGTCGGAGAACAAAAAAATTCAAGGCCACTAAATTTATTCAAATCCCAGATCAACAGAAATTTCATTTCATAACCAAAAAAATGCGTATATTCACGTCGATAGCTCCTGATCATGACTTCCGGCTTGATAAACAATGAAGAAATGAAGAAATAGAATCAAGAAAACATACCTTGAAAACCTCTAAAAGTTTTTCCCATCCTTGGCAGATAAGCCAATCTGCGAATCTGCTGTGTTTCCAGAAAAATCCTCCATCTTAAGTTATGTTTGGATAGGGATGCACGCAGAATTCAAAAGCTCAAGGGCGGCCTCAGGGTTGGCAAATGCCCGGCCCCCATGCCACACAAAATTTTCTAATGCCCCACCCCTGCTTCACAGCAAAGGATTGTACAAATCAGACCTTCCAACTCTCACGGTTTGACTGTGAGACTCACAGTTTGGGATGCCATCTCACCATCTCACGGTTTTGCCTCTAAATCTCACGGTGAACCAGAAAACCTTGAAATTGCCAAAAAATTCCGCAAAGTATGAAGGAATATCGAATATTATATTTTTTGTGAGAAAAAATAGGTACAATGTCAGTTCCATTGAAACATCGGTGCGCTAAGGTCTCTGGGAAAGCTTAGCCTTCTAACACGTGCACAAATTTCAAAACGGCTCCTCATTGTCCAGAACTCGAGAGCAGAAAAGGCAGCAAAAGAATACAACAGGGGGCACTAAAAAGGTAAAAAAAACACTCGAACAAATATTCTGTTGTTGTTTTTTTTTTTAATTTGATGCATATTTTGGAAATCTCCCTGTTTGAGGTCCCAATCTCCAAGTTTTTCTGGACTTTTTTTCAAAACCTCCAGATTTCCATGTGATGGGGATTAGAAGGTCTGAGGAATACATTTGGAGGCCACACTTGTGTTTAAATTTCTCTGGTGGCTTGCTTTCAATTTCTCGTACATTTGTCTGCAATCCTCTAAGTAGCCTTAGTTGAAAATTCATATATTTTTCTCAAAATAGCCGTTTTTTACAAAAATTATTGGACATTAGATTCTCATACAAACACTAGAGAGGCTTAGATTCTGAGACCAGGGCGACTACAAGTACGATACTGAGTATTGTTCACGCGTGAACCAGCGTCATTTTGGCGGGAAAACGTGATAGCCGTCGTTTTTCTACTTCGAGTTTTAGCGAGAATGCCTTAGCGTCAGCAACAATCAAATGTAAGAAGTCTTATTATTTTGCTACTGGGAGAGAGCTTAACCTCCTTATAAATAACCATACTAGCTTTTTCGGTGAAAAAAGTAAAATGAAGCTTCCTGTGGTGTCTTTTTTTTTTTCAAACACGCGCCAAAACGTTCAGTTAAACCTCGTTCTTATTCGTTCCCGTCCTCAAATCTAAGTTTTTGGCCCGGTTTGCCTACCCATCCAGTTGACTTCGGTGAACGAACATTTGAATAGAATATGCTTTGAAGTAGATTTGTCACGTTTCAAAACTAATAGCAAATGATGGCAAGAAAGCAATATTCTAATACTAAATGGCGAACAAAGAATAACAGTTGACCAAAACGAAATTTCGCGCCTCGACAATTCGGCGCGCAAACGAACATCCATGCCGTATTGTTCATTCAATTTAGAACAGCTGGTTTAAAATCAACGCATGTAAGAAATTCTCTTCTAGGCTATATGCAAACCTGAACGCACTGCTTCACTATACATGTTTCTTAAACAGTACATCCCAATGAAAATACGAATTTCCTTGAACTGTATTTTCTTGAACGCATGGAGTTCACTTCAAGCAGCTGTCAGACCCGGACCCACGAGCTGTGCCTGTTCGCAGAAAATGACCACGAGTTTCACCAACTAACACACTAATACATTGATAAATACCTGTTGATATTTGAAAATTCCAAAGCTCGCCTCTAGAAGAATTGTTTTTCCACTACAGCATCCACAAACATGCGACACCAAATATTCCCACCAGACACCTCGATGAACGCTGTGACATCTGTGTTTCGCGTGGCGTGATCTCCCTTCCCAGACACACTTGCAGGAGAATACCGGAAATTCTAGTTGTAAATCGCAGTTTCGCTTCCGTTTCGTAAACACTTTCTGTGACGGCTAAGATCCAACTTTTCTCTCGAGTACATCACCCCTGAAAATGTGTGAAGATTTGCTGCTTTCTTGTAAAATACTTGAAATGTTTTGGTGTTGCATGATATCTATTTTCCGGTCATGTCCACTTTTCCTATTCAACAGTATTCAGGAATCAGAACTACATCGATCTACATTGTCAAAGAGTTCACTGGCCAGCCGGACAAATGACTGCTGGGTTCAAACCGAGGAGAATCTGGGATCCAAATTTTTGCGACCATTTTGGAAGTTTTTTTTCTTCTAAAAATAAAATCGAAGCTTTCTTCATAAAGAATAGGTAATCTGAACGAAAATTTTAAAGCGACTTTGCTTAGATAGGGTGTCCAGGGGTTTATATAGACTTTTCTTCACCGGAAATCGGTTGTATGTCCTTGTGGCCTAATGGATAAGGCGTCGGCCTCCGGAGGCGAAGTCTGTGGTCAGCCGAAGATTGTGGGTTCGAGTCCCATCGAGGACGTTTTTTTTCTCACTCTTTTTATCTCCATCTTTCTTTTTTTACCAAACATGTTCTCAACAAGAACCAAATTTCATTTCAAATGCTGTTGAAAGTATCATAAAATGCAAATAATTTAAAAATAATAATACTGACTATAGTCGGTATTAATTATTATAAAAAAAGTACTCACTTGTTGAAAAAAATTATAGCTAGGACTTACCAAATATTCTTCTTCTTCAAAACCAAAGAGAATTTTTTTGCTCCAGTTGATAGCCACTCTGGAAGGACATTGTAATACAAGGGCACATGACTCCGCAATATACCCTACTTACTCACACTCATACCACCCCCCCCCCACCACCACCACCACCACCACACCACCACCACCACTCACAATCTTGCCTTGAGTATCAAAAATAATTTGGTTAATTTTAAATGAAGATGTGATCATCGTGGTGGCAAATGCAATAAATTAACCCAAAAGAAATTTCGGGATTTCACTGTGATTCAAACCCATGGCCTCTGTGTTAGCGCTGCAGTGCTCTAACCAATTCAGCTATGAAGACCCCGAAATGGGGAGCAGGCCAATCTGTTGATTTCATCCATGAATGGAATGAGGCAATGAATGTTGAAATTCCCTGTCGGTCTGATGACTGATGATGCCTTGAGATAACAGATTAGCATTCAGTGAAACAGGTTAGACAGGGTAGCAAATGGGGGCTACCTATCACACATCACAATGACTTTTTTAAGGCCATCAAGCATCACATAAATGAGGTGAAAATATTGCAGAAGGATATTAAACATGGCAATTATATCTCAACCCATTGAATGAATCAGCTCTAGTAAATTGTGTGGGCTGGAAGCTCTAAGAACAGCTCAGGTTTAGAAAGCAATAGACGGCCCTAGCCCAAACAAAACTAACAATGAACACCAACTCTGAAGCAATAGAGCTTCGGGCCGAAAAGAACCTATCAAATTGAAGGTTCTAAAGAGCTTCTGGCCAACAGAATAAATTGTTTTCATCATCCTTTTTGGGTAGGACCGCACTTTGACAGTTAATTGAATGACTTTAATTGTACAGGCAAAAGGGTTCTCTGAAATCCGTTGTTGTTCAAATATTAACTGGTACCATTCACTGACCTGACAATAGAGGGAATAGTGGTTATAGTGCGATTTTGACGGGACATCGGATGAGCTTGAGGAACAAGAAAAAGGACCTGAAAATGATAACATGACTATCTGTTTTCCAAAAGGAAAATCACACATCATGCATTATGAAAATAGTAAAACACACATCACCCTGCTATGCCGAATCACACCTCTCACAGCTAATTTGGACCCAATCACGCATCACACTGTTAAATTGGGACCAATCACACGTCACATAAAACCCATTTACCACCCTTGTGAGACAAATGGTTCATCTAGGCATGCGAACCAGTTGTTGCATTTTATTGTGTGTTAATTTTTTATTAACGAATTTCCTAAGTTTACATAAAAGTTGGGAAAAAATTAAAAACTGGCCATAAGTTGATGCATTTAAAGACTTTGAAATACCAGAGACAGAATAACTATGTAATTATGTCATTCAAGAGAAAGAGGAAGTGTACACAAAATCAGGGCAAAGTTCATACCACTCGACCAATCAGCTTATATATAGAGAAGGAAGGTCTTGTCTTGACCAAGGTATAAGTGCATGAGGCTGTCCAAACAAGGATCTAAATTTGTTTGTTGTCATAGAAAGAGTTTGGTACCCTTTTGTCCTTTACAGGGCCAGGTTTAAAACCTTTAACAGCATACCCTAACTGTGCCCAAAGTTGGGCCAAATAATAAGTGTTGATACTGTGTAGGTTCAAAAGATGGTTTCAGAGAAAATGCACACATTAAAGGTTCTTCATACCTTTAACCCTTAAAAAAATATTACTTGCCATTCATTGATTTTCAAAGAGCCCACTGTATGAGCAAGATGTTTTTTATCGCACTCAAAAAATGAAAACATTGGAGCGAATAATCAGACAATGATTGTTAAGCAAGACTTTCCATCAAAGTGGGATAACACTATCCACTTGATTAAATCTCCATCCAGTGGATAACACAATCAGTGAGTTTCCCTAATACTTATCTGCTGGATAGTGATTTATCTGTTGGATAGTGCTATCCTTTGAACAGCTGGTGCCAGGTGACGAAATGTTTTAGTGATCTGCACTCACTGCTAGTTCATATTAATAAATAAATAAAAAACAGGAATAATATAGGAAATACAACCTAGTTTAAAAAAACATATTTTGGAAGTCCTTTGACCCTTTAATTTTAAGTTGTGACATCAAGTACAAACATTGCCTTTAAGACAATTTTAAAAAAAATACCAGAGTTTCAGTATGAAATATAAATTAGGCCTCAAAAATGAATTAACTCAAGAATATGTGGTTCAAACTTTGTGCCAATGTGCTTGGAACCGGTGAATTTTACATGTCCAGTCTTGATTAGATGAGCAAAGCTTGAACAACTTGAACCAAACATAAAACCCCCGCCACTGCCAACTGGGACACCACCCAGGCTATTGAAAGCATTTGGGCCACTCTGCACGCAGCGACACTGTCTAAAATCAGCACCAGAGATGTCCGCATCCGTGAAATCTACCACCACGTGGCTGGCAAACTCGCAGCCATAGAAACTAGTGTTTATCAAAGAAGCATCCACAAAAGAAACATTGTGAGCAAAAGTAGTGTGGGCAAAGGAGAGCCCAGAGAGATTTTTGCCACTGAAATCCAGATTGGTTTTGGTCATGTTGTGAAAGACGAAATCTGCAGAACTATGCCTCATGCCCATTCCCAAATCTAACCCCGGAGGGGTGTGAATCTGGCTTGTCTGACGAGTCAGGGTAGCAAGCATGTCATCGATCTCGCTTTGGGTGAAGTCAGGCGCTGGTGGAGGGGGGTCCAATATACTCTCAATGCCAGCTACCAGGTCAGTCAGTTGGAAATAATGCGCTTCATTGGCTATTTGTCTGAGAGACAGTTCATCTTGCGGAAGCATTTCAGCTCGAAATCCGTCGCGCAGATAGTTCAAAATATGGCGAAAATGGGTGCCGTCCCTGTCCACGAAGTAACTACCATCGGGTTCTTGGGTGAGTTTGTGCCTTCCAGAAAACATTGTCGCCAACATGGAGTCGATATCACGCCTCAAAGTTTGAAGAGAGGTTGTGAATCTATGGCCTCCAATGTTGAGGTGAATGGGCGAGGACTGAAACTCTTGAACTTCTTGCATTCGCTTCTTCTCGTTTTCTATCCTTAGCCTCGTTTCGTCGAGTTCCCTGTACTGTTCTTTAATAAATGTTTCATGTTCTTGCCGTTTCTTCCTCATTTCTTCTTCAATCGCTTTGCGATCCTTTTCCAGTGTGTCGCTGAATTGCGTGAGCTCTTTCTCGCGTCGTTCAAAACATTCCAATAGATCGCTTATTTTTCCGTTGATTTCCATCTTCCATGTATCATTGTCAGACATTTTTTTTAATTATGTGCGTTCTTTTCCAGACAATTCACAAAAATAGCATTCGTTGAAGTGTGAATAAAGTGTAGCGAAGCAGGGTCAAGTTTTTTAGAAAACAACAAAGGAAATGCTGCCGCAGTCTGCTGTTCCGCGGGCTCAAACCAAGATCAAAAAAACAAAAAAACAAAAAAAAGACCGGCCGGGGATTTCTGCCATTTTTTGCGAGCCTCGAGCCTCTTTTTGCGAGCCACTGTTTTTTTTTCTTTGCAAAATCTTTCTATTTACGAAATTTTGTTTCAACAATTGGCTTCTTTAATATAAAGCATTCGTGTAGACTTGCTACAAGTCGACCTCTCATATTGTTTGTCATCAGGAGCCCATCATGTTGTCATAAGTTCTCGCACACATGCCAACTCTCCTGGATAGACTACTACACCAATCTCCAGGTCTCCCGTACGGGTCACCATATCTCCCGGATTAATTCATCTTTCGAGCTTTTCTGTGCCTTAGTTTGAGATGTAACCCATTTTCAGCTCAAAGCTTGAATGTTTGGTATTCGTAGTACGGTTTCTGGGGCATTTTTTACCTATTTAGTCATTGACAAAGATTATTTTTTGAAAACGATGATCGCGAATTCCGGGACGAAATTTTCCAGTCCTCAACTTTGTGAACCATTTAACCAAGCCGTGAACCGACCGGTTTGCCCATGTAAATAATTTCCCGACAAAGAAAAAACCCTAATATGGAGAAGGCATTGTTCGATTTGCCAGTTCTCATACATTATCTCTTACCAAGAGCCATAATAGGGCCATTTATACGAGGAAAAATAAGACGCGTCTTACATAAGACGCGAACTTTCCGTATAAACGGCACATGAAAACGAGTCAAGAACAGAAATAAGACGCGAACCATTTATACGAGCTGTTCTCGTCTTAGATAAGACAGGCTCGTATAAATGGTAAATGGTACAGTTCGCGTCTTATGTAAGACGCGTCTTATTTTTCCTCGTATAAATGGCCCTAATGGGAGGCTCTTGTTCTTACGTAGTCCCGCTTTTCGTTTTGCCTTACCCGCCCGAATGTTTTTAAACAAAGTGAAATGAAAATACACCCTGATCTCAGGTTAACTGTGTTGCAGGATGACGGTGGTATACGCCCGGCTTTTCTGCACTCTGTCTCTTTCCATGACTTTCATGAGCTGATAGACATCGAGAACGTCAGCCAATAAAAATGTAATTCACGAAATAGAATTTTACAAGAACATTTTTTGCGGAGCTGAATGAAGCAAAGTGATGCATTTCCAGTTTGATCAGGAGCCACACCCACATTGAACTCCTTGTGGGGTTATTTTAATTTTCCGACGAGCACCCCCTGCCACTTTTATATTGGAGTCGCCCACTGGGAATGAAACACAATTGGATTGAGGGCATTCCGGGGGGTACTCCCTTACAAAAGTCATATAGGTATGTGCAGCTCCAAAAGGTATGGTTTTGGGGCCGTTTCGGTCTGAAAACGGGAAAAACTTCGTCCATTTTGGTCTAGACTGTGAACAGGCTCTCTGTACAGCCTGTACGTTCACAGGGTAATCACTTCGGCGGAGCGCAAAGTAAAGGACTCGCGACGCGAAGGAATGTATCAAAGTTGACATTTTTGGAACAAGATTGGACACGCACAGTCTGTTGGTTTTCGGTTTTATTTAGCCTCCCTGCGTGGCAGGCTAGGTTTTATTCGGCTATTTGACGAAGTGAAAGTCGAGATAGTTAGAGACATCTAAAAGTTCGAGATATCTCGAGATCACTTCGATTTCTTTGATTTATTCTTTGACATATTCGCGGAAGAAAGAATCATTATTTTGGCTTTCCCGGGGTTTGAACCGGCTCACCTGTGTCACCCGTCAGATCAGGGGAGACTCTAAGTTGAGGGATTAGCCGATTGCGCTACTGCGATCCACGGCAGTTCGGCGAATGAAAAATAGCTATGAAATTATGCACTAGCTTCGGGAAAAGTTTATTTTCTCAATAGTCTTTATTTTCTAAATCATTGAATATTACAAAAAGTGCACTGGCCCGCAGGTGACTAGAGCTAATCTTCTGTGGCGGGCCAGTCAATTTACGTGTAGGAAATGTTTATTTTTTAAACTTAACCGGTTGGAAAAGGACATTTTTTGTCTCAAATAGGGTCAGGATTTCAGAACTGGGCGGCACACCCCCCCAAGAATTCCAAGGAGTACTCTCCAACGGTAGACATGTTGAAGTAAGAATCATTCCTTTTCTTCTGACGCGTATACGCGAAGCTATGTTTTCATGGTTTCCATAGGCCTTTTGTCCAAGTAAATCGTAAGAAGCCTTCCTATATTTAAAAGCTCACATCTTTGAGCGAGTAAGCCAGAAAAATTCCTGAAAATTGAAAAAAGACAAGAAAATACATTAATTAATTCTCTAATCTCAAGTTACATTCACAGCAAAGTGGATCAGTTTATGCGCCAGTGCAGAAATTGGTATAATCTAGTATAATGTGAACAGCCACGACACAAGATTGCCCAAAACTGATACAGGACAAAGTACATCCCTTTCACGAGCGTCTCGTCCCGGGCGGCACACCGGCATAAAAAACTGACTGGCCAGACCATTTCCGTCGTCATGACTATTTCACTTTTAATCAAAACTGTCCAGCCACATTAGTCAAATACTACATAGTATGCACGAAGGAGATCAACCTCGTTCCCAGGGACGGGTAGCAGAGAACCCTGGGAACGAGGCTGGAGGGAGATGGCTTCTCCGCAAAAACCCTTGGAAAAAGCCTTAAAATGCTTTGTCAAAATGATTGTTCTGACCATGGTCCGGCTGGCCAGTTCTGACTTTTGGAAAGCGCCCTTAACATGGATAGCGCCGGTGGGAAGCTGCTAGGCCTCGTACTATCACAGGAAAATACTTGCAACTTCACGCCCAAAGAAACACACGACTCATGAAAATCCTACCAAGTCCGTTTGATTTGTGGATGATTTCGGTTCATAAAAGGGATCTAAAGAGGAGTTTTGGGAAAAAAACGTGTTTTTGAATCAAGAATTTGCTATTGGATTTTGTAAAGATAAAAAAGGATACATTCTAGGCTGATAAAACCAACTAGCCCGAGTATCAAGAGAGAGGTGAGAAGAGGAGAGAGCCTACCTACCCCCCCCCCCTCCCCACACCCCTCCGCACTATCTAGTCCCCTCTCCCTTAACCCCTATAGCCTGCGAGTAAGCTCTCCATTTGGGGGATATCGTAAAAAGCACACGCGCGAGTGGCACGCGAGGAGAGACGCGACAAAGGAGAACGGGGGAGAGATAGCCTCTCGCGGCTTCGTTGTTCGCTCGCGCGTATCGCACTCGCGTGGTTCGCTTCGCTCGCCCAAATGGAGAGCTTGCTCGCAGACTATAACCCCTAAGGAAGCCCTGATGTTCAAGCTAAAAACCAAATTTATATGTTCCCCTACGTCACTCCCCCCCTTCCCGCCCTGCCCCACCCGCCTATGACACCTCTCCTGTGCAGTTAGCGCTCATGTACCTGGGGTTTCCTATCAGCATAGGGGCTGATCATGACATTAATCAACACTGGCTTCTTGACTTTCTTTGTCTCCTCAAAGGCAAATGTTAGCGCTGTATTGAGTTCTTCTGGTGTTTCTGCAAAGTAACCTCTTCCTCCAAATGCCTCAATGATTCGCTCATAATGAGTATTTGGTCTCAGGGCAGTGGGTGGAGCCCTACAGAATATAAAGCAAAGAAAAACGTGTGAAGTTTTACGGTCCAGCGTTGAAAGGTATTTAATAGACCTTTTAGCGCTGGACCGTTTGTTTACTTCTCAGTAAGTCATGTAACTCAACTTTTCCACTGTACTTTAGGTTTTTATGGAGAATGGATACCATCATCTTCGCTTAATCAAATAAGCCCCACCCCTTCCCTCTCAAACTTCTTGAAATTAATATACCGTTCACCGTACAACTCGGGATTTTAAGAAACAAATTTTTTTTTGGGAGGGGGGCACTATTAAGAGTGAAGGGGTTAATCAATTTTATGTTCAGTTTTTGGACTTACCCTCTCGCTGGATCCACTTCACATTCGCTCCAGCTCTTCTCATCCACACCACTGTAAATACCATTGTTGTTCACAATCACAAACACTATTGGTAGATTGTACCTGCAATAAAATACCCCAAAATTTCAACAGCCTCTCTTTCTCTACCTGTGACATATTTCTCTACTTGTGACATATTTATACCAATAAACTAAGTCAATATTATTCCAGGACATTTTTTAAAAAAAGAAGGAACAAGAAACTTTCATGAAAGACGTTTTCAGGAGTAGTACAAACTTGCTAAGATTTCTACTGATGGCATTTTTTTCTCAGTACAGTGGCTACACTTTAAATACTCATCATCATCATCATCATCATCATCGTTTTTTGTCAATGTAGCTTTAGCTACCCGAACATAACTCCTCCCTATTGCTGACTAGCACGAAAATAAATGCTAAGGATAACAAATTGGCGCGAAAAGTGTTTATCTCAGACACATGAATTTCTGATTTTTAAGTTAGTGGGGGATCCTCTCATTCAGTCCCTAAGATAATATCATGGCCCAGCCTCGAAAATAATTTTTCTTGGTCCTGCAGGCCGCGGTTTACCTTAAAAATAAGGCAGGGCTATAGGGACCCCACCCCTAAATCTGTCCGTGAATTTCATTAAATTCTTAAATCAAAACTATGATAAGCACCTGCATGCAGTTTCAAGTTCCATTCCTGAAAATCCAAATGCACTGTCACCTTGTACACACACAACCCTCCTGGGGGTACGTGAAGCATCTGTTTGGCTTTCAGCTAGCAGGGCTGCAGCAATAGCAAACCCAATTCCGACTCCCATTGTACCAAATGTGCCTGCATCTAATCTAAAAAGGTCCAACATGAAAGAAAAAGCTAAGTGTGACGCGAAAATGGGCTATTGTCATTCCCTTTCCATGTCATTTGCAAAGAGTATAAAGAAATACTTCAAAACACACTACACGCGGTGCGGTTATCATTAATTGAGAAAACAGCAGACACTTTGTGATGCCACCACAAGGTTTCTTGGGAAATGACATCTGAGAAACAAGCACAGAAATTCCATACTGATCACATGTCACTACCAAGCTCTCGGTAGTCATGCATCCGATTGAATGAAACAAATTTTAAACCAATAAGAAGCACTACCCAGATCTGGGTAGTGACACGTCATCAGCATGGACTTTCTGCGATGTTTCCTCGGACGTCATTTTGTGGGGAAACTAGCGATGCCATCGCAAAATGTCAGCTGTTTTCTTAAGCTCAACTATCATAGAACACACCATTTCAAGTTACGCGTGACGGTACCACTTAACCAATGGCAGTTCTGAAAGGGGCACAATTTTAGAACTTAGGTCAGCCAAACACAAATTTCTAAAAAAACTTGCCACTAAACTTTGCTAGTTAAAGAAATGAATGGGCAAAAAGAATACCAAGCAAAAATAGTGAGGGTAAGACGCATAAAAATAGAGATATTTACATGTAGATCAGAGTGTGGATACAAAATTGAGTTTGAGTTCGACAGATTTGCCTTGCAAATCAAATGAATGCATGTGAACACGTGCTCCTTTTCATGGAACAATCTAAGGGTCCATATTTCTACGAATTGACTCATATAAGAGACCCTCGACTTTCTTTATAATAATCATCATTATTATTATTATTATTATTATTATTACAGACAAAGGTACAATGGACAAGTTTATTGTGTGTACTCCTTTCTTCTATCCAATTAAAACAGTTGTCAACAATAATGAAACTGTACAAATACACAGCTAAGCAGACCTTTTCCTGGGAAGTTGATTTGGCATCATTGTCCGTCCAATGTCCATAGTGTTGGCACCTTCATTAACTATTATACAGTCATGTGGTAAATGCTTTTTAAGCTGGCAAAGTACAAAAGATTGTCAAGCACAAGCCTTCAGCTTACTGCTGGTAGGGAGTATACTGTCCTTTGGGAAAATACCTTGAGGGGGGAGGGTATCATGGTAGAAGACCAGTTGTTCAATAGAGGGATAGTGTAATCCACAATCCACTGGACAAGTGTTAGGGAAACCTATTGCACTATCCAATGTACAGTGATTTTTCTGGTGGATATTTATCCACCCATTGAGCAACTGTTGGCAGTGGATATTTATCCACCCATTGAGCAACTGTTGGCAGACCTGAATTATACCTGTAGACTGACAGAACAGGGGCACCCAACGAGAATATAGTTCAAAACCACTTAAACATAGCATTGTTAAATGTATTTTAATATTTAAACGGTAGCTATAGGCATATTTTTATCCCCTAAAAATTTTTCATCTGTTCGGATTTCCTAGCTGAAAGTCTAGTGATCCGAAAATTATAGGGATCAGAACTTACCTTTTCGAAAATTTCAGCCCAAAAAAAGGCTTCCGAAAATTCTAGGTGACCTTTTAAGGGTAAAAATCCGTTTAAAATGGGCAATTATAGTAGTTTTTAGATGTTCGAAAATCCTAGGAGAGGCAGGCAAGCAAAAAATTTTACAACAAATGTTCCGAAAATTCTAGATCTCAAATCGTCTTCCGAACAGTTATTTTCCGAAAATTGTTGTTGGGTGCCCCTGACAGAAAAACCCATGTCAACCTTTATACAAAATTCCAAACAAAAACAAACAAGAAATAAGACAAGACAAGACACCTGCAGATAAATGCCTTGTCTGGACATTTCTCTGGTAGCAATCCAGACCGGCACCCTGTTAGCTGATTGTGCCATTTATGCAACGTTTTTCCACCTCTCGTCATACAGTTAAGTTGTGGCTCAGAAGTATTTTACAAGTGGTCCCCATTTTTCTTCAGGTATATTAGAGCGAGCAGAACACGAGCACGCATGAAAATCACCCCACGTGAGATAGGTACTTGCTCTACTGTCCCTGAGGAAAAATGGGGACTACTTGTAGTCTACTCAGAAAGCTGGTGGAGCATCATTCAGTGTGACTGTGTCTCTAACCTGTCCATAAACTTGATAATAATTCATTGGAACTGTTGATTCATTGGCAAGTTCCTGGAAGCATAAAATAGTTACTATAAACAAATAAAAATTATCATTTCTTTCAAATTTCCATATTTCACTACTTCCAGTTAACTCTTTAAACCCTAAGATCAGAATTTGAATTCTCATTTGTTGCCCCTATTCAGTTCCTACAGAACTAGTGGGGAGAAGTTGATAAAATATCAAGCAAATTTATCTTGTGTGATCATGTCTGTAATTCTCATGACCACTCTGTTTTACAAAGCATTGCTATTACAATGAGAAATTTGATGCTGATCACTCTTAGGGCTTAAAGGGTTAAGCCACTATATTAGCATTGGCGTCATTCAAAAGCTTGAAATTTTCTGTGCCACAAAAATGCAGTTTCTTGTAATTTGCTATCTTATACAGTTTGCAGGTTTCAAATGTTTATTTTACATTGTTTTTAGTAATGCTTTCATTCTTAAAACCTGACTAAACACTTCAGGCCATTTAAAAGCAGAACTTTAACCCTTTCACTGCCAAATGTAGCCAAAGGCAAATTTTGACCAAGTTTGCAAATTTCATTTTGTAACATTTTGCAAAATAAATAGCAAAATGCGACAGTACAGGCAGAGAGCTTTCATTTGAATGGTCACATCAGAGGATTTCGTCCACAGACTCAAAAGTTAGCGTCATCTTACCAAACTCCACCAAGCACTCTGGCAGTGAAAAGGTTAAAGAAGTGACTTTGACTCATTATCCACTGTGAACAAAGTGTGCTAAAAACAACACACTATTTACCTCATTTCTTTTCTTATTGGCTTCTGATTTTTCCAGCAACTCTTTTCTCCATGAAGCTGTGACACACAGATTACTTGGAGTCTTCCCATAGGCTCTGATCACTGTTGAGTTCAACTAGTAAACAATAATACAGATCATCATCTTGCCCATTCAGGATTTCTCAGGTTGGTTACACAAGTAAGAGTCCCTCTTTGGCCGTACAATAAATCCTTTATTGACCTCAAGCTTGGTTAATAATTTTGTTTATTGGTGAGTATACCATTATCTATAAAAATACACTTTATTTGAGTGTCAATGTATTTAGTATGAAAGTACTAATTGGGAACACTATTCTTACGTCTCCTAGACAGGACAGCTAGCCCGTTTATGTGGTCATCTGCACCACACTAAGGTCTAGCCATTTGCAGGGCAAAGACAGTCCCTTTATTTCTCAGTCATTTTAAGACCCTGAGTGTTGGTCCAGTCCCGTAAATCGATCCCGTGACCTCCGACTCCGCATGTCAAGCAGGTGCAAATAACAACTGTAGATATCCCCACAGATGAGCAATAATAATGTGAAACCAGAAAAACATGTTCTGCACATTATGCATCACCAAATAATTTTTTTTTATCTTCAGGAAATAAACAAACTATATATCGTGACTGCTCCCATTGACAACTTTCATCTGCTATTTGCTATTTGTTTTTCGCAACATAATCTACGCCTGATAGATTTGGGACATTGTTTGCATGTTTCAGTGACGAAGTTCCAAGATAAATTTGCAAGTTTACGGGAAGTAAATAGCCCCTATAGCTGAAATAAGTTTCAAATATGTTGTACAGACATGTATTTGATAAGATTTCTACCGAATTTGGCGGGATTTTTCGTGTTTTTGTGAATTTCGCGGCTCCGCGACTGCGCAAAATATCAGAAGAACTGTATTTTTAAATTTGCTGTGTTTGTTTTAATAGTTTTTAATATCATAATTTAGGATTGTATCTTGTTCTAGTATTTTTATATTTTAATTCGTCGTGTCTTTTTTTATTAGTTGTAAATATTTTAATTACGTTTGAGGGCCACTAGTTCATCAGTGTTAACTGTCATGTGTTACTCTCATTAAATAAAGTTGCTACCTACCTACCTATTTCACTATGCATTTATTGACATCACAGTACATATAGGTTGTCAAAGAAGGTTTTAATAAACAGAGAAATTAGTAGTTGAGCAAAACGATTTACCAAAAACCCATAGAAAATTAGCTCATGGTATCCTGTTCAAGAGAAGAGTAAAACCAGTAAAATAAAGCTTGTAATTATTTTTAATGCAATTAAATTATTGCACCTGTTCTGTGACACTTTTAACATCTCCCAACAGGGTGACCTCAGCAGGAATATTATTCCCCATCTCCTCTGCATGGAGATCAATCTGCAAAAGAAAAAATACCTATAAATTGTTTTACTTAGAATTCTTAGTGATAGTCAAGTCTAGTCAAATTTGTTTAAAGTTGGCTCAAGAAAAACCTGTACAATATGAAACTCTCACAGAAGATGGGGAGCCGAGGGGAAGGAGGTACTTTGACAAATTCCCACCAAATATCAGCATGATAATTTCAAACAAACTGAAGAGAAATATTAAAATTTAGAACATTTTTTATTTTAATGAATAATGTTCAAATTTTACAATTCTTAGTACTCTTCCTAGCATGATGGAAACCAAATATTACAAATCCGCCATGGTGACCCTTTGGAAACATGACATCATGCCCATGTTACGTATCATTTAAAGTTACCCAGACCATCTTGACTTATTATAAGTTTTAACAACAAATATGTTGTGCAAACCCTTCAGTGTGAAACTTAAGTTAAGCCATGCCAGGCAGGATTAGGAGCTGGTTGAGTGACCAGCTGCTCATTTAGAAGGGAGCTTTAGCATCCAAAACGGCGACGGCAGCAAAAACGTCACTTTTAAAATGAATTCATGTTTTTTCAAACTTTATCGCATTTATTCCAATTCACTGAAAATGTGAAATGTAGGCAAATTTCCCTGGAGTTGATTTCTTGGGGACTGGACTCATTAGTTAAGAAAGAGAAAGAAAAATTCATCGTCGCTTGTTTACGTTCTCCATAAAATGTGAAATTAGGCATTTCCACATTGTAGTCGTGCAGTGACAGCAAAGAAATGTACAATAAAGCATTCCGCACGTGCAAAGTTGTTTTGCTCATCAAACCTATTATATTTTTGCCGTTCTCGTCACCGTCGCCATCGTCATTGCTTAAGCTCCCTGATCCTTTCGTATGAGGAGTTCCACTTCTCTCTCTTATGCCCTCTCCTTGCTTTGTTTCATTTGTCCTTTTTGACTAAAAATGCACTTCGCAAAAAAAAAAAACATGCAAAAAATGTCTGGGAATGAAAGAGAAGAATTTGAAATTGATACTTGGGATAGCAGGAGGTTCAACTGTGTCTGTAAAAGTACCTGAACAATCTTAACATCAGCTTTGAACCTTGGAGGTTTTCCAAAATGAAGAATCCAGTTTAATCTTGCTCCAAACAGGAAAATTAGATCAGTTTGTGACAATGCCCTAATAAAGACGAATATTTCTTTCATCATCATCATAACCATCACCATCATCATCAAGGAATACCTTTTAATTAGCCTATGTGGAAAGTGAAAGGGGGAAGGAAGTAGCAAAGAGTGCACATAGAGGGGGAAAATGTCTCCACTCGTTGCGTGCACTTTGCACTCTCACATGCTCAAATTCTCTCATTCCCTTCCCCTTTTAACACCTACCACCCAGGCTAGGCATACATAGGCCACAAGACACTGACAGCAACTGCAGAAAACCCACCACCTGCGTAGTGGTGTCTGAGTAGTACAAGGTACCCAAAGTAGGGTTATTCCTTGCTAATTATAACCCAATGGAGAGAGTGTTTGTCCATCCCAGGCTTACCCCATTATTATGTTGCCATTCTACTGGCTTTTTTTTATATTGCTATTTTGAATTAACAAAGTATTTTACTCTTGATTAAAATATTGATTGCTTGATTAACTGTTTCATTAACTATAAAAACGTTTTGTTGATTTATTGTCCACCATATGACTCACAACTAAGGCTTACATGGGTGAAGCATGCATACATCTGACACTACAAAGCTTCACTGACCTTGATCTGGCGGCTGCAACACTCAATGGATGTTCATCAGAAATGACACCTTTTCCCATGGGTGTTGGTAGAAAAGGTAGCTTGCACCTCTCAACAAATTCCAGAAGGGGTTTCTCTGCATGCCCATATGCTGCACCTAATTTTAGCACAAGAACAGCAACAAAAAGGGGTTTTGAAAAAATGGAGGTAAAACATTCACTGCCATTGATAACTGGGTGTGAACAGGCAAAATGTGATTTTAAATAATAACTTACTATAAGATGAGAGTAGTATATAACTTTGAGTGTCCGAATGACCACACACACACAATTCACCATAACCAGTTACTGATGACCAAATTTGGAAGAATTTTGTGTTTAATGAGGAAATGATGTCAAAAATGCAGCCCGCTACAGGTTGATGCACCGTTAACCGAGAAGACCTGGGGACAAGGTTGAGTTGTTTTGGTTGTGAAAGCAAAAATGGCGGACACTTCACTTGATTCAAGAGTAAAAACTACAGCTGGAACTAGGTGAAATAATAGCTAAAAACATAGCAAAAACAGCAAGAAGACAACTCGTAGGGCGACATCTGCTATTTGGAGAATATTTGAGGAGCTGGACAAACCTAAACATACACTGTCGAAGCTGAACTTAACATCGATGCAGGTAAGCATGTTTTAGCTATGTTTTTAAGAATGAATAATAAAGCAATTAAGGAATTCGGCTTTTGTAGGATATGAAGAATTAAGCAGATCTCGGAGGGTGTTATCCACCTCGACCACACCCTCCTCAATCTGCTTAATTCTTGATATCCTACTCGGCCTCATTCATTAATTGCTAAATATTCATAATAATATTTAGGAAACAAAATCGACATCCAACAGAGTGCTATTACTAAAACAAGTTTTACAATGATTAACGAGATGATAATGATTGCACTTTAACATTCCACTCAAAATTGAAGTTTCCACATAAACTTTCAAACCAATTTCTTGGTCATTTCTGGGTATCTTTCATAGTCAAGTTACTGTATCAGTACAACAACCATGAAGCTAAAAATAAGTTATACTGTCTTAGTTTGGAGTGTTTCATTACCTTTGCCAATTATTACAAGAGGCTTTTTAGCTTCAGTAAGAATCTTAACTGCTTTTTCCACTTCAGATGGATCAGCCAAAGACTTGGGTGGGGCTGGACATCGAGAAATTGATCTGTGGAAAAAATTGACCTCATGTAAAGAAATGACATTGAATCAATTGAAACCCCATTATCCTCTTTCATACAGTACAAGGGAAAATGACTTTTGATAATACCAAACAGTTGGAGCAAAATAATGTAGTAGCAAACATTGGCAGAGACAACACTAGTACACTTGTTGGAATATTTTTAAATATTATGAACTTATTATGTATTCAGCTTTTATGAATAGCCTGCGTAGCAAGCGTTTCCGTTTGGTTTCAGAGCAAAGAAATACCGAGGAAGGGGACTTTCGGTTTTGACTGCGCGAGAAATGAAACGAGAGCCAAAAAGTGAAAGAGGGGGGAGGGGGAGGGGAAGGAAGGAAACGCTTGCAGACAAACCCCTCGATTTTGAAAACCTGCGTTCGCCAGCGAACGCAGCGCCTGATTGGCTTGGCTAGTCGAACAATGCTGCCATGTGTCGATCAAAGGTTTGTTTCATACTGAGAGGTCACGTTTGGTACGTGACACGCATATTAATTTTCTGTGGTATTGTTTATTCTGGTCGGCAAGATTTTCCCTCCAATGCAAGAGCATTTTATTTAACTTCTTTTGAAACACAAAGCTCTTCTTGCGAATTAATAAGGGTTTCAGGTCGTTTTATTTGTCTCCTGGATCTGAATTTAACTAAAAGCGATTTTCTTTTGTCAGGTAACCTGTAGTCAGGGAATGCGATGGTTTCCTGCAATGTTTTGTTATGCCGGGCGCAGCTTGTTAGTGTTTGTTTGTTTGTTTTTTTTTTGCGGGATGTTAAATTCTCTCGGATAGTGATTTACAGATAAAAATTTTGAAGAATGGATTGCACCTTAAACTGAAGCTACATCAACTAGGAAGACCTGCATTGTGACTCAGTTCTGCTTTGTTCTCTACGCGAACTTCATCAGTTGCCGGGTTAGCTTTGCTCTAGGATGCTTTTACAAGAGCACTCTAGTTGTCTGTGCCGTGGCGAGAATGGTAAGGCGTTCTGTCTAGCTGATCTAGACTTGAATGCTTGTCACATTTTACCACTTCAAATCCAACTTTCTGGAGGTTTAGAGCTAAAACTTTAAATCTTCATTCACCCTCGCGGTCCTTCCTTTTAGACGGATTAAGAAGACAAATGTACAAAGCCTGCATTGATCGTTCGGATTCATTGACATTTAACCATCAACGCCGTCCATGCGCTCCAAAATACAAAAAAAAAAATTATAATGATTTCACAAACGAGTCCTCTAAAGTTTGTTTCCGCTTCACGGAAGGCCAGACATTTTATTGGTCAATTATGACAATTGATGACAGCATCAAATGTCGGTTCGCAAACTCAGGCGTGCCAGACCAAGTGGGTGGTTTTCAAAATCCCGGGGTTTGTCTGCAAGCGTTTCCTTCCTTTCTTCCCCGCCCTCTCCCCGCTCTTTTACTTGAGCCACTTTTTTCGCTGTCTTTGACTCTCGTTCCTCGTTCTTTTCTCCTAAACCGTACAGAAACGCTTGCTACGCAGGCTAGCTTTTATGAACAGTCACCTTGCCTTACAAGCTGCAATGGTTTCAGTAATCATATTTCCTGGCAGGTCCAGATAACAAGCACCAGGTCTCCCATACATACTTGTTCGTACCGCCTATACGTAAAAAAAAGATTATTTTATTTTAAAGATTATTTTATTTTAAAGATATGACTAAAAAATCAACATGATCATGGTAACTATTTATACACTTAAGCTTGTTCATATTTTTACAAGGATTAAATCCCTTCTTTAACTTTAAGAATTTATTAATAACCATTATTTTTGGCATATAAAAGGAGTTTCTAGTAAGGATCTTTTAAAACTAAACATGGTAAATATACTTAAATCATTTTAAAATTGTAACAATAACACTTCAATTATACAATTTAGTTTCTTTCCACATACAGACAAATTCATTGGACTAATTCACTGATTAATAACACCTAGACCAAAATATTGATATTGATTAAATATAACAATGTTCTTAACCTAGAGAGACATTATATGTACATGTGTGTATTGATGCCCTGTTAGAGTAAAGTCCTGACAAGCAACATGGCCTTTAAATGGTGACATAATTAAGATTCTTGATGAAATGGCCACAAATGACATGAAGATGGGTTGAAACTGTGAGAACGACGAGTAAAATCACAAATACAATAGTGAAAGAGTGACAGTGACATGACCTCTTCTTCATTCAATACGCAAAACCCCCACCTAAGAAGGCCTCTGTATCAAAATATTAATTGATCTTAGTGACCATCACAGACTTTCCTTGCACCAAAACTATAACTAACATGTGGGAGGATTTTCAAACTGTAGATTGTATCAGCTTATGAAAATAATATTAAATGTAAATACAGGTACGTATCAAAAATATGCAGTACCTTTTCAAGAAAGAAGGGTATTTGCCCTACGCTTCCTGGTCGTGCAGAGTACTTAGTGTAAAGTCTTGCTGCTTCAACCTGCAAAACAAGGCAAAAAGGGACAACAAGATGATGAAAAAATAATTAACTGTAATTTTCACACATTGTATTGTGCAAAAAATAAAGATGGTCAAAAGTAACCTGGAATATACGGGATTTTACTATTTCCAGAAAGACCTTACCAAGGAAACACAACAACGAAAAACAGTTCTTCTACTTATTAAACGAGCCACTACTTACTTGTGGAAATTCTTGAAAAGCACCCATACTTTCTTGATCCACATCACATGAACCACCAATTACTAGAACTGGCCTAAAGAAACAGACACACAGACAAAGAAGTGCAATAATGTACTAAGACTTAACTATTGCTATTCACATTTAATAATAATAAAAATTTAATGATATTAATTTGAAATGTGCAAATGTCTATGCATGGTTCGTACCCAAGGACTTTTCAAGGACTTTCAAGGACACATCTTCCATTTTTCAAGGACTCCATTCAGTGCAAAAAAGACCTTGAGTTCTACCACAACATAGCCAATTTTATCCTGAAGGTCTTTCTGTGTTTGTTCCTTTTCCTTTGGGTTGGATAAATAAAGTTAGCACCAAAATTCAGGGACTTTTCAGAACCGATTGCAATTTTCAAAGAATTTCGAGGCCTTGAATTTTTTTTGGAAAATTCAAGGACTTTAAAGGTGAGTGCGAAGCCTCTCTATGTGAAGAATTATACAGATTGAGGAGGGTGTGGTCCACCGAGGCCTTAACAGCCTCTGAAATCTGCAAAATTCTTGATATCATACATTGTACATAAGCCTAATAAATTAAATAATTTGTTTTATTATTAATTCAAAATATTTCTAAGTTAAACAAACTTAATACATCCTTCTCATATTTTTCTTCAGAACATCATCAGAAACAATACTCCTCAAAAAGTAGATGACATTTACCAAGAAACATTTTTGGGTTATTTTTGCATTTCCTCCATTCAGTTTTATAGTCAGAAATTCGGCCTTGTGTTTGGATCACCGTGAACTCAAGGGTGCCATGCTACTTCCACGAAACAAAGTTGTGATTGTGTGTTGAGGCAATACATCATGGTATCAGTGGTAGGTATGGGCGCTTTCCATTTAGGAAAAAAACCCGGAAATTTTGGTGGGAGCAAAAGTGGAATTTCCGATTGGTAAAAAGTTGTTCCATTTGGTCGTAAACCCCGGTACGTCGCGGTGCCCGACAGTGGACCTGGAACTGGTACAAACTACGAGAAACATAAATGGAACACGACACTCCGTTCGGAAATTCCAACCGGGAAAACAAGCCCACCTTTTTAGATTTTCCACTTTTTCTGGGAATTTTCCAGTGGGATGAACTGACGAAACGTGTTCCATTTACTGCCGAACCGGAAATTCCGGAAATTTTGACTAAATGGAAAGCGCCCATATCACTCACATCTTCCAATTTCATCAGTGCTAGCTAGTTATAAAGAATTATCCAGGAGACTAAGGCCAATCAGAAATGGTGAAATAATATTTTGAATAAATAATAAATTGAAATACACAAGCCTTCCCACCAGCTAAAGCTTCTAAAAGTGTACACATGCAGGGTTGTCACTAAGATTTCAAGTTGCCGGGTAAATAAAACAAGTAGGCGGGGAATCAAACGGCTAGGGATTTCTTTTGGTTCTATTTTTCTTCTATTTTCCAATAAAAGTAGCCGGGGGCCACTCTCGTAGTAGCCGGAGAAAATCCCCGGCCCCCGGCTCTTAATGACAACCCTGCACATGCATGAACATCAAAAGGAATATATATTTAGGTCTTGAGGGTTCACTGCAGGTAAGTGTTGCTAACAAAATAATACTCGTACTGATGATATAAGCCTGAGGTAAAACTTACAATTTTACATTCTAAATGGTACAATATCAAAATATATTATTCTTACATCTACTTTAGTTATATAACAGACAGGCTTACCAGCAGTTACTCATTGCATTTGCCATTCCTCCAAGAGCATGTAATAAACCTGGTCCAGAAACCACCAAGCAAACACCAGGCCTACAAGAAATCCACATTTACAATAAATAAACTGGGTAGTCAATTGAGATAGCCCATATACTTCTAAGATGTGGCTAAATTAGACTTGCCACTAGTTGAACTCTCATACATTCTTAAAAGTGAGCAAAGCGAGCTTCATTGCGTGAGGTCACGCAGTGACTAAGCGAGCGACGAATTCTCAAGGTCAACTTGTTTGGCATTAATGGATTTGAATCATATTATAAATTCACACAGGAAAAAAATGATTGACATATGCATATTGGCAGCGTGTCCAAGTGGTCTGCATGTCGGACTTGTAATCCAGAGGTTCTGGGTTCAAGTCCAGCTCTGGCCACTTGGCCACCTTGATTTCAAATCCTCGGCCACGCTTGTAAATAGCCAACTGGTTGCCTCCTGCCAGTTAGGGTTTTTACTGAATTATTTGTATCTAAGTATTTGAGTGGAGTGCCTGTAAAACTAGAGCTCTGGATAAGCTAAGTGCACTTTCCTCTATAAACAAGCCCTTAAACCTTAAAACTTTAACCCTAGTAATTATACTGCGTCAGGATCGAGCTGCATGAAAATATCACTCACTGTCCTATTGGTCAATTGTCATGCCGTCACCGATAGAATTTTCAACCAGTGAATTTAGCACCAAACAGGTATGAAAAAGTCAGTCCTTTAAAATGGCATAACCAAGCAGGAAAAAAAATAGACGACATTTAGATAGTCTATAGCTAAATGTAGTTGAAGTTATAGTCACAAGACCATGCAGGCCAGAGGTCTCTATCACTAATCGTTTATAAGGTAGTCTTTGGAATTTGCAGTGCTCTAGTAATTTTACAGTGCTTTCGCTGAGGTCAATCATTTTGCTCGCTGCTGCCTTCACTTTGCAGTAGCTATAGTTATTTTTGCTCCCACTCCCTTCTTTTCTCTTTATGTCCATTGGTAAGTATTGACAATTATTTTTTCACAGAGGTTCTCAGTGTGACGGTTTGTGGTGGTTGCTGCTCACAGGGTTGTAATGGTTATGTTCTGTGCTTGTTTGCAGCTCCCTCAGTTTACCCAAGTACACTCCCATCTAATGTTGAAGGGTTTTACAATATTATACATGTAAACTTTATTTGTTTTTTTCCTTTTTTATGTACTTCCTCTCTTCCTGCATTACCAAAACAGCGTGAATAACTTAGAGGACTTTTCTTGATGTTGTTGAGGGCCTGGGTATCAATCTAGAGGTGAAATAATTCTTTATTTTGAACTGGTTAGCAAATCTATGCCAGTAAAGCTCAAAAGCTCTTGCCATACACAGTGCTCAACCTCAGGGGTAGTCCACTAGGTCCAGGAGGACTAGTACAAAATGCTTCTGGACTTGTAAAAACTTAGAGCCACAAACAAGTAACTAATTTGTAATTGGTATACAGCAACAAGCTTGGTTCCATGTTGTGGTCGACTTTCAAACTTGCCAGAAACCAAAGAGCAACTTCCCTATTTCAGACTAACTGACTTACAGTTCAAAATCTGGCAATGATTTGTTTTTCCATAGTTTTATATAGGTACACTGTAGATTCTAAAAACTTTTTTATAATACTTAGGGTAATTGACATCTTGTTCTAAACTGCTAATTTGGAACACCTCATTTACAAATTTTAGAACGCTTTGAACACCATACAAAAAAAAATGTTTATTTATTTTGACCATTAATCAATTATTCAAGCAAATACGGTAAATTCTTTCTTTCCTATCAACTGAAACAATTTCCCCTACTAACCTTCCAGTCAGATAGCCAATAGCTGATGCTGCATAACAAGCCTATAACACAGAGAATGTATCAGGCTGGCCATTACATGAGAATATATGAAAGTACACCAGGAAGTTTCTCACGGGGTGTGAACAAACCAACAACACGACAGGCAAAGCCACTTGAACAACTTCGTAAATGCTAAAGCCTGGTTTTCATATGATCATCTGGATCATCCCGATCATCCCAGTCATCTCAAATAATGTTCAGACGATCCGGACGATTATATGGAAATGCTACCTGGGTGATGACAAATGACCCAGATGACTGGGATGACCTTGATCCTTTGGATAGACTTGACTTCTATCCCGGACAATCGGGACAACTGTGAAAATTTTGAAGCGGTCATATGGAAACACTTTCAGACAAATGAGACAATTGGGACGGTCAAAGTCTATCCCAGAAATCATCACTTTTATTCCAGTAATTGAGAATGAATTTGGTTTGGACACTGCTGACATCGAAAAAAAATAATAATACAAAAATGTTCGCAACACATATAATGGGCGCTATTTGATTGAAGCAAGACAAAGCTAATGCATGACATCAAGTTCTTAACATGATACTATGTCATCGTGGATTTCTTCTAGCTTCTCAACGCCGCAAAATAAAAGAAAAAGCAGATGGCAAGGCACAAGGTTCGCTCTCCGTGTCAGGATCGTCAGGATCATCTCGAAATTTTTTGAAATGACTGAGGTGATCAGGACGATCATATCGAAAACAGGCCTAAAAACATTGCAAGAGAGAAACCTCTACTCGCAAGGTACAGTTAAACATCTCCAGGCTCTATTCTACTCTAAATTCGAGATTTCTTATTTTAAGAAACGAAATTTAAATCAAATCATAGAATAAGATTTTGTTCTCAGAAAAAAGAGTTCTTATCCTATGATTTGCTTTAAATTTTTCTCGTAAAATAAGAAAACTTTTTCTTAAATTGAGAGTTTCGGAGCAATCTCGAATTTAGAGTGTTCGTATTAACTATTTGTGAGAAACAGTATCAAATTGCTACATGCATGATAAATGTATGAAGTTGTACGGAAATCTTACCCAAATTTCTTTCATAGATAAACTGACCTGGAGAATTTTTGCAAAAATCAATCAACGACTAAACTGTCGCGCGTGTGATGACAGCGAAATGCTCACCGCTTGCTCGTTTCTCATGCCGATGTATTTGATTCCCTCTGCCTGTGCAGCTCCCGCCACCTCGACAACCGGAATACCCACAACTCCAAACATATATTGCACACCTTGAGTTTTCAAGGCAGAGGCTAGGAGAGAAGCGCCATTTGGAGCATCGCCTTCGACATCTTCCTCACTTGCTGCCGCCATTTTGGAAATCTGCGATACAATACGTGTCTGCATACACCGAGTGGGTATCTATTCGTAAATGATAAAAAAAATCAGGAACGCTGGAATGGGGACTGCAAAACAGTCCGTATTTTTGCGTATTCATATACGCGCGAACAGTCAAACAAAAGGTCTGGAGCGAGGCTGAAAACGGAGATCGAGACTTTTCTCCTGCTTTTTTCTCGCCTCACCAGGCTTAGCCTGTTCCTGGCTCCGAGATTGTCGGGCCCGCTGAATTGAGAACGCGCGAACACGAAAATAAAACGGGAGAAAACTTTTCGCGTGCCTTTTACTTTCGCGTCTTTCCAATATCTGAGTGCCTGTGACTAAAAAATGGCTTTGTCAAACACCAAATCCGCCTCGAATTCCAGAATTTTACACCCTCACTAAGATACACAAGCCGTCCCCGGTCGGCAGACCGATAGTATCAGGGTGTGATGCGGTATATACACTTGTGCGAATTTCGCGAAAAAGTCAGACAGTACTGTATAAATAAATTTGTGCCAACAACTTTACTCAGTAAAAATGTAATCTAGTTTAACATAACATATATACTAGTAAAAAAATTTGGGCGATGAACTACACGCGAGGTTCACCACTCTGTATTATAATAATATATACTAGTAAAAAATTTTGGGCGATGAACTAAACGCGAGGTTCACCACTCTGTATTATAATAATATATACTAGTAAAAAATTTTGGACAATGAACTCCACGCAAGGTTGACCACTCTGTATTATAAAAACTATATACTAGTAAAAAAATTTAGGGCGAAGATCTCTACGCCTGCTTAACCACTCTGTATAATAATAAATATTTACTAGTAAAAAAATTGGTTTCGCTCGTTCTACTATCCTTGAGGAAAGATAGGGACTACTTGTAGTCTATAAGAGCGATCATGACTGAGTGACATCGCAATTGAGTCTCCATAGTTAATGTAGCTTTAGTTTAAGCTGCAATGCATTCTTCGAGATTTGTTTCTTTGGGTTTTCTCCTACTTGCTATAAATATCCCCCCCGCAGTTTACCGATGAAAAGAGCAATGACAGCTCAATGAGAGAGTGAATTCCATTGGACGCGCTTAATTGATTTGGAAGGGGAAACGAACTTCACACTCCCAAATCGTTCGGCCGTGAAGGGGCAAAAGCTTGGGCTTTGTCTATGGTTCGTCATTTTTCTCTCTCCACAGCGCGTTTCGCCTTTCTCGCGTGGGGTCGGATTACGCGTGCTCGCGTTTCGCTCGGTCTACTGTCCCTGAGGAGATATGGAGACTACTTGTAGTTTATGTTTTTTGTCCTTCACAGAAACAGATCAATGAACGTGCCTTAATTCCATTAGTACGTCGTCAAGTGGGTCCCAAATGCTTAAGCATCTCCTTAATTATCGACCTTTCTATCTTTATCTTTTTTTTTTCTAGAGAGCAGAATTTCCCAATTAATGTCGCAATACTGGAAGCTACTGAGTGGTGTCAGCGCTATTTATCACTGAAATTTCACATTATGGCCTCTTGGCAATGTGGTTTTAAAATAAAATTGAGTAGGTTTGAAAGCTTCATACGGTATAGTATGTGACCGAGTAACCTTCCTGTGAAAAAAGATTTACTGCCTCTGCCATTCCCACGTTCCTTCCAGTGGCATTAGAGATTTCTACTGTTGCTGCGTCACTTGCAGTACACATAAAAAGTCATTGAGTAGGACTTCTCCCAGGGAAGTTCTCATCATGACGTATGAAGGTCTGTCTCATCATGACGTAGGAAATTCTCATCATGACGTACTGTATCGAGAAATTCATGGTCTTCCCAAAGTCCAGTTGAGACAGCATGCGTACTGCAGTACTAATTGAGAAAAACTGTGAAGCTTCCAATAAAGCCTTTGCATACCTTCTAAAATACGAGAACCCCAAAATGGGGGCGGGTGATATAAATGCAATAAATGTAGTCATCGTATCAAAAGAAAAGCATTAAATATTGCAATTTTGCGTGACACCGGCCGGTAAAACATTAAGTGTGCTCGTCCTGGGGGTACTCGATAAAGTTTTTACAGGGATGCTCGGTCTTGGGTTTCTCAGTACTCCTCACCCTTTTATACTATTACCAGTTTTAACAGAAAAGGTACCCCTCTCGTTTACTATCAAATAGTACCAGCCTTTCTATTTTAAAACACTGAATCCCTTAAAACGCAGTGTTAAAACTTGAAATGTCTTATCTTTTTGCTAGGAATAAATCACTAAACGAGGACGTTTTTTGTCTGTCTTTTTAACAGTCTTAAATTGCATCTGCGAACTTTTTGGTCAGTTTTTACAGAACGAAATGACAGATTTGCCGACGTTTTCATAGACTTAAACTCAAGCCTTATCCTTTCATACATGTTCCAGTTTAGGTCCGAGACCCCCCGGCATAGGGTTATTGAGAAGGTCGGTTTTCTTAGAGACAACCATCACCGATGTGCTTGATTATCAGAAGTTACGTCAGATTTCACAACTTTTGCAGATCTATCTCGATCTATGTTGATTGTGCAAACCAGCTTTTGGTGACGTCCATGTCTATTCTTATCCCTGAAGAAAAGTATAAAATCCGAGCTGCATGAGGTTTTTACCGATTAGTGAACAGGCTTCAATCCATGCACGTTGCTTTGAAGTCATATTTAACGTAGAACTATTTGAAGAATCATACACCTGAAAATGTCTGAAGAAATACAGGTATGCAATGTATATCATACAGTTCAGTGCTTAAAACGCAACTGGAGATGTTCAGTAAAAAAAAAAAAAAAAGAAAAAGAAAAACACCGGGACTCAGAGCATTTTTAAAATTCTTATTGTTTTGTTTTCGAAAATGAGATCTCGCGAATAAAAATTACCGCAAACATTTTTCCCTTGGTATATCCGTCTTTTAAACAGAAAGGTTGTCTTCGCAATGAGTTCCTCGCCCAAATTTTTTTTGAGTTAGTATATCGTTATTTTCAACAGAACGGTTGTCTTGGCGAGGAGTTGCTCAATCAATTTTTTTTACTAGTTAATATATATTTAAATTAATCAGGAAAATTGTCTTCGCGTAGAGTTCCTCGCCCAAATTTTTTTACTAGGACAAATTTATTATTATACAGAATGATTGAGCTTGCGTGGAGTTCTTCGCCCAAAATTTTTTATTGGTATGTTTTTATAATTGTACAGAATGACTGAGCTTGCTTGGAGTTCTTCGCCCAAATTTTTTTACAAGTATATATTTCCTATAACACACATAATGATTGATATCGCGAAGAGTTCCTCGCCCAAAATTTTTTACTAGTACAAATTCATTATTATACAGAATGATTGAGCTTGCGTGGAGTTCTTGGCCCAAAATTCTTTATTGGTATGTTTTTATAATTGTACAGAATGACTGAGCTTGCTTGGAGTTCTTCGCCCAAATTTTTTAACAAGTATATATTTCCTATAACACACATAATGATTGATATCGCGAAGAGTTCCTTGCCCAAAATTTTTTACTAGTAAAAATTCATTATTAAACAGAATGATTGACCTTGCGTGGAGTTCTTCGCCCAAAATTCTTTACTAGTAATAAATATCAATATACAGGTAGAAAGAAATTGTTCGCCCAAAAATTTTTATCAGTACAATGAACATAAATAGAAACATATTTATACTGGATAAAGATTTACGGAACAAAATTATTTATGCAGTACAGTCTGACTTTTTATGAAAATTTGCGAATATGTTAATTCCCGTGTGATGGCCCAACAGAGAAATTATCATCATTTGTCGACAAACTCCTTCAGCCGATAGCACAAAAACAAAAGTCTTATCTTAAAGATACTACCGACTTCGTCAATTTCATAGAAAATACGAAAGTCCCAGTGGACGTCATACTTGTTTCAATGGACGTTACGAGCTTGTATACAAATATACCGCAAGAGGAGGGAATAGACACGGTATGCAGAGCATACGAAATATTCTATAGAAACGAACCTCCTATCTGCTCTGTTGTCTTCTTTTTCTTTTTCTCCTGCTCAAAGCAGCGGTGGACGAGGATGCAATGGCTTGAACGGTAGACGAGAGGAGGAGGGAGGATGGATTAGAGGCTACATTAGAGGTGGTTGATCTTGTTATTCTACGGACAGAGGAGGTGGGTCTTGTTTCTGTAGATGTGATTGTGTTCGATGTTGTAACTAAGGTTGTTGTTGCTACTTCAGGGGCGGACGACGTTACTGATGAAGATTGGTTATGTGTAGTAACTGAAGAGGTTGTTGTTGTTACTCCACGGGCCGACGACGTTGCTGATAAAGATTGGTTACCTGTAGTAACTGAGGAGGTTGTTGTTGCTACTCCACGGGCCGACGACGTTGCTGATAAAGATTGGTTACCTGTAGTAACTGAGGAGGTTGTTGTTGTTACTCCAGGGGCCGACGACGTTGCTGATAAAGATTGGTTACCTGTAGTAACTGAGCAGGTTGTTGTTGTTACTCCAGGGGCCGACGACGTTGCTGATAAAGATTGGTTACCTGTAGTAACTGAGGAGGTTGTTGTTGCTACTCCAGGGGCCGACGACGTTGCTGATAAAGATTGGTTACCTGTAGTAACTGAGGAGGTTGTTGTTGTTACTCCAGGGGCCGACGACGTTGCTGATAAAGATTGGTTACCTGTAGTAACTGAGCAGGTTGTTGTTGCTACTCCACGGGCCGACGACGTTGCTGATAAAGATTGGTTACCTGTAGTAACTGAGGAGGTTGTTGTCGTTACTCCAGGGGCCGACGACGTTGCTGATGAACTTTGGTTGTGTGTTGCTACTCCAGGGGCCGACGACGTTGCTGATGAACTTTGGTTGTGTGTAGTAACAGACACGGAGGTTGTTGCTGCTACTCCAGGCACTGACGATGATGTACTCATGCCAAGAGTAGTGGTGGTGGTGGAACTGGTAGTTGATGGGATGGAGGCTGGGTTATTTAGCCTAAAAATAATATCGTCTTTGAACGATATTATTCTTTTTAATGTTCCCACCCCATAACTAGATGGGTGTTTAAGAGGAATTGAACCCATATGTAACACTTCCAAAGATATCTTATTGTCCTTGATATCTTTATAAGGGACCCTCAAATCTGTCCTACCGCAGGCTACGCCTACAAAAACAAAATCACAAAAAAATGAATCAGCACCGATTCTTTGTTTTCCACGAAAGAAAAAACTGGTTTGATCATGACTATTTCGAGCAAAAGCATACGCAAATATTATGGGGCAGAGAACAATAAAGAGAACGACGAAAAAAAAGAACTGAATAAACGTAAATTTGCCCTTGAAAAGTTCCCGTATGTTAGTACATCACTATTAAAGAATTTTTTAACTTCATAGTTTTACTAGCTCGGGGATATAACATTTTAATCGTTTTTTTTTTCTGCAGGTGACGTAACAGAGGATGAATAGCAAGATTGAAACAATCCACTAAATAATACATTTCATAAATCGGGCTAAATACGTTATAACAAGGTAAGCTTTTCAAAAAGGCAATTTCACGGAATAAACCAACTACAAGACTGTCAACCAGGGGCCCGTTTCTCGAAAGTCCCGATAATTAACGGGCCCGGTAAGCTGTCTCCGTTTACATTAAAGATCGAGGTTTCAATAGTTTTGCATCTAACATGATAAAACTGTCAGTTAATGAAACAAAATGGAGTGGTTTGCTGGCCAGGACCCGCGCTCTTATTCTTTATATTTCGATTTGAATATTTGATTTCGGGCCCGTAAAGTTACCGGGACTTTCGAGAAACGGGCCCCAGGGCCGAGTTGTTCAAAGCTTGGTGAAGATAACCCAGGGTTAGTGCGAGATTTGAATTCAGATTTGAAAGCTTAAAAAGCATTTCAGTTTTAATTCTTTTAAGTCTACAAGTTGATGATTGAAAGCTGTAACATTAACAGAGAGAATTATCTCAGAAAATACTTTTGAACACAAGAAAAAGAAACCCGGGTTAAGCGCTAATCGGCCTTCGAACAACTCGGCCCAGAAGTGTAAAGTTTGAAATAAAATTAACAAAAAAAAACAACAACAAACGATTACTTACTGTATTTACTGTTGAATAACTTCGAGACGTTTTGGCGCAATTCCTCCCTTTCAGACGTAGAGGTACCCTGTCTCTCTTCCCTTGGCGTTCCTGGGAAAAGTGGAGGGAAAATGGTAAAAATGTTGCAGGTATTAATTAAAGGAAGTCCACTGCACTGTTAAATTGTAAGAATTCTATTGCTACTAAAGATTTAATTTGTTGAAAATCATATCTGACACTTACCGTCTCCATTTACAAACGAGTAGAACTTGGGGGCAAGCCGGTTGCTCTCCACGAACTGAATCGCTCTCGGGTGACCAAAAACATCTACGTCACCTTTTCCCATGTCGCACATAAAAAGGCACTTTACCCCTAAATCCTTGAGATTGTCACACTGACGAACAAAAGAGAGATATCGAGATGTAAGAACATTTCGAGAGATTAGCCGCGATGATAACAAAATATTACTTAATTAATTGATAATAATAGGGTCTTTTTTTTATAAGGGGGCTACCCTGTTTTAACGATTGTATGCACTCTTGTTCATACCGAGGCTGCCTTTTTTTACTGATTATAATTATGTAATGTATTCCAGTTTCGTATATAATTAAGTTTTTATCTCTTTATTCATTTATTTTTATACAGGACCCATATTGATAGCAGTTTTTATAACTGAAATGGTCATTCTGTTTAAACATGTTATTATTAATATTATTAGTATTATTATTTATAATAATATTAAAAATCATCTATCAAGCTATCCAAAAGCTGTGTTTAACGTGGATGATGATGATAATAATAATAATAATAATAATAATAATAAGAAGAAGAAGAAGAAGAAGAAGAAGAAGAAGAAGAAGACGAAGAATTTCTAATAAGAACAAGGTTTAACAACTAAGTATGTCAAGTTTCATAATGACAAAACCTCAGAATCAAGTCTGTTTACATAGCATGTGCGGGGAGAAAGGGCGGAGTGTAAGTCAGTAAAAAGTGATAATTAAATGTACCTAGGTATATATGCAAAAGGGTCATTTACCACCTTTTTCCACATCGTCTAAGTTACTTAGCATTAAGTTGGAAAAGTTCAATTCTATAATTATTTATTCAATTCGTCAAAATTTTACCTCCCGTTTCACTTTTTTTAAAGTTCTTTTTATCTGTTCCTTTTTTGTTATTACATCTTCATAGAGGGCTCTTCTGTTAAATTTATTTCGTTCCTCTTCAGAAAGCTCTTTCCACATTCTCGATAAAAAAAATTCCTCTCAGCGAAAGTCATCTGTTTTGTACCTTCTGTAAGGCAATAAAGGACGCTGGCATTTCGTTTTCAATTTCCCTAGAATACATACTTATACAGAATGAGCATTCGTCCCGGTCATATAATAAAAAGACGGTATGAAATTGCGTGACACAGACATTCAGTTAACCCCTTCATCAAAAATGTTCGGGAAAATCCTACTGAAACCCTTGTATTTTCAAAAAGACTCCAGTTGCCCTAGATCACCGAACAAACTAAAATTTTATAGCGCCGTTTAGAATACATCTCTAGAAACCTAATGAGTCCTCTGCATAGCCTGAAAAGTGGTTTCGATGCATTTAGGAGGAAACCGTCGTTGGGTGCCCCTGATTTATATATCCTGATTTTGTCACCCCTAAGTGATCAAACAAAAATGTGTCCAAACCAAACCAACCATCCAAGGCAGGAGTCTCTTTGCAGAAAAGCTAGGTTGTATCCATTTAACTGTGACTTGTTTACTCTAAAAAACAAACATTAAGACACAGTAACGCGTCTGAAAGTGATATGTCACTGAGTACAGTGTACGGAAAGCAAAACTAAAATTTACACGTGATAAGGAATTCTACACTTACCGTGCTGAATTCTCAGTTGTAGACACAGAAGACATTTTGATAGAGTGAGAAAAAAAAATTAGCTCAGTACTAAACCGGTCAAATGTTAAAACGCTAGCCTAAAGAGAAACTTGGTAGCAGAATTACGCAAAAAGGCGCTGTTTCGGTACCTGACTTAGCAGTGTTGCGCAAACTATTGCTGATAGCGTGTCAGTCTGTCCGGCAATTCTGATCAATCGGAGCAGTAGTGATTACGAAATATGGATATCTGCAAAATCATCAATAGTGTTAAATATCCGTTTTAAGGGTAATATTAAAGAAATACTCTTCAATTAATGGAAATTGATAAAAAAAAAATCGGCATCATGCGATGTGATCAACGATAAACTCGACATACTAGAAATCGTCAATTTCGGAAGCCAAGATTTTTTCTTTAAACGTTTATATTACACGATTTCAAACAGTTTGATGTTAACATTATAGAAATACATTTTATTTGGGAGGAACTGTAATAAAAATTTCTTTCTCTAATTTGCCCGCCTTAAAAACGCCCGTGGATAGGCATCCTATAGGATGTCACACACGCTGCGCTCGCCATTCCAAAATTCTTCACTTTGCGCTGTCGGAAGACCAGATTTTTTCTTTCAACGTTTCTCTCTCACGATTCTGAATAGTTTGATGTTGATATCATATGGATACATTTCATTTGGGTAGAACTGTAATAAAATTTCTTCCTCGAATTTGCCCGCCTTAAAGAGGGGTACATGGGGGTTTACGGTATTGCGGTATTGAGCATTTTTTCAAGCGGTATTTCGGTAATTTTGATTTTAATGTGCGGTATTGCGGTATCATTCAGCCGTGCGGTATGCGGTTTTTCATCCTTCTGGCTAACGGTATTCGGTAAAAGAAGATCCTTCACGGTATTGCGGTACTGTTCATTTGGCCTCTCCTGTCTAATGTAGGTCAATGTTTGGAAGACTTTAGACTTAACGGTAAATGAATACTCAATTTCTGACAGTTACTCTGTGATGTGGTAGGACATCTAATGACCTGGCTTTTCGATCGTTGTACCTATCAGTTCGAGATCTTCTCACGTTTTCTCGCGAAGGCTGAGGTTGATTTCTGGTGTACACGTGCTTGAGATAAAAAAAAAAAAAAAAACTCGCGAGATGGATCAACGTTAAGTAAGCGTCACCGACCATAAATGCGGTATCGGTATTTCGTCCATTTTCGACACGGTATTTCGGTATTTGCCAATTTTTCGTACGGTATTGCGGTATTAGGTACTCCCCAATGTCCCCCTCCTTAAAAACGCCCGTGGATCGACATCCTATAGGATGTCAGACGCTGCACTCGCGATTCCAAAATTCTTTACTTTGCACCCTTGGAAAACCAGATTTTTGCTTTAAACGTTTCTGTTACACGATTCCCAACAGTTTGATGTTAATATCATAGAAGTATACCTCATTTGAGGCGAACTGTAATAAAAAGTTCTTCCTCTAATTTGCCCGCCTTAAAAACGTCCGTGGATCGGCATCCTATAGGATGTCACACACGCTCACTCGCCATTCCAAAATTCTTTACTTTGCGCCCTTGGAAAACCAGATTTTTGCTTTAAACGTTTCTGTTACACGGTTCTGAATAGTTTGATTTTAATATCATATAGATACATTTCATCTGGGGAGAACTGTACTAAAAATTCTTCCTCGAATTTGCCCGCCTTAAAAACGCCCGTGGATAGGCATCCTATAGGATGTCACACACGCTGCACTTGGAAGACCAGATTTTTGCTTAAAACGTTTCTGTTACACGATTCTGAATAGTTTGATGTCAATATCATAGAAATACATTTCATTTTGGGGGAACTGTAAGAAAATTTCTTCCTCGAATTTGCCCGCCTTAAAAACGCCCGTGGATAGGCATCCTATAGGACGTGACCAAGAGCGCACTCCCGAAACCCAGAATATTTCCTTTTCCGTCTTGAAAACTACAACTGTCTACTAAACACGTTTTATCTCAAAACACTGATGGATTTTAACCCAACACAATGAAGTAAAACTTTACTTTGAGCAATGTAACTTCGCCTTATTTCTTATTCATCTTCGATGAATGCGGAGTTGGCTGGAATTGTTTGAAAATTTGCATTTTTTTTTATCAAATAGTCTTTAATATATGTTCGTGTTTAGTCTATTTATCTTCCGCTGTTTCAAAAAGGGGGAATTTTTTTAAATTAATCTAAAATATGACGGTTACTTGAACAGATAATTGTGTAGCTTATGGACCGCCATATTGAACGTACTATACTACGTATAAATTCAGCGGGTGATGCCCGCGTAATTTGGTCCATTTTCAGCGGGTATCACCCACAGGGGCATCCTCGGAGACCCAGGGGCAGTTAGTCGGGTCGATAAAATGTTCGTGGTGAAAGTTTTCTGTAAGATCGAGACGTAGCCTGCGAGCAAGTTCTCCTATTTGGGCGAGTGAAACGAGTCTCGCGAGAACGCGCGAGCGAGCGGCGAAGCCGCGAGGGGCAGAGGAAAGGAGAGCTTGCAACCATCCCTTACAAATTTTCATTTGTACTTCGCCCAGACGAAGGGAAATACCATTGGCTGAAAAATGACGTTCCGGAAATCAAAGTTGATTGATAACAGGCCAAGCTGGCACCCGCTTCGTCTGTGTGTCAAATTTGGTTCTCAGGGGGATCAGATTGGTACCGAGAACTTGTTTCAGCGCT
Source organism: Porites lobata (assembly GCA_942486035.1). Lineage (NCBI taxonomy): Eukaryota > Metazoa > Cnidaria > Anthozoa > Scleractinia > Poritidae > Porites > Porites lobata. The sequence goes on along the minus strand of CALNXK010000556.1, from coordinate 74,703 downwards.
CAATGCAGACGGGCTCGTTTGTTGTAATTCTCGCAAAGAGAATATTGCGTGCCGAGGATAAGTCGGACCGAGTTTGTAGTTCTTGTGGAAGGAAAATGAAAACCCTTCATCAGTTGTATTCATTTGTGTCAAGCGCCTTGTTTAGTTCTGAAAACCGGGAGAGTGAAAGTGAAGAGTGATTAAAGCGCTGCCTTCCAACATCGGTTTCTTCGCCCGATTGAATTCTACTGGGTAGAAAAATTCAGAAACATGTACTTGACAGTGTAGCTGTGTAGCTTGATCGTAAGGAAGGAAAAGAGAAAGAGTTGGAAGCAACTGGAGTAAACCTTAAGAGAAAAGTGCCGAAAACTCTATTCTCCAGTTCCAGACGGACAAATATATGATGTTTTTGTTGGTGATTGCGATGGGGAGTAGTCTTCTACGCTGCAGTATGGACGACCTTTCAAAAGTAAACGAAACGAGAATCAAAGTAGTGAGTTCTTATCCGAGCGGACACGTTGAAGTTCGATGTCCCCGTGAAAAAAAAAAAAAAAAAAAAAACATGTCAGTGATATTAAAAACATTGCTTTAATGCTGTTGCGAAAGCGATTTATAAATAAATAATTCTACGCGCCTTCGGCTGTCTAAACTTACTTGACAGGCGGTTGTCACTTTTCTAATCTGCCGCACGTTTGCGGTGACAATTTTCGCGCTTTGTGGAGTCCCGGGGTTTCCGGGGTGGAAATGAAAATTTATGAGAGATGGTTGCAAGCTCTCCTTTCCTCGGCCCCTCGCTCGCGCGTTCTCGCGAGGCTCGCTTCGCTCGCCCAAATAGGAGAGCTTGCTCGCAGGCTAATCGAGACGAGCCCCCTGGGCACTAACTCTTACCGAACCAGTTCCAGAGGCGTTTGAATTGCCTCCTTCTGATTGGCCAGAAAAATGTTTTTCTGGCCAATCAGCGAAGAGAAGCTGCCGGGTGACTCTTGTGTTTTCTTACACGACGTAGATTTCCTCATCGATCGCCGTAGTTGCTTAGCGCGTTCAACGGGGAAAGTTTCTCGAGGAAAGTTTCAGAACAAAATGTTAACAACCCGCAAAAATTACAACCTTTAGCACGGCTACAAGAAACAAACACTCTCCGATGAATTTTTAAGGCGGATCTTTCCAAGGTATCGTGGATCTTTATTGCTGATACGATACGCGATGCACGACTTTCACTTTCCACACCTTAATTTGCTCACATTGTCTAGTATACAACGCCAAGCTGACATTTTAGATGTCCATGTTCGTTGCACGACTTCTGAAACTTTCTACAGCGTGAAAATTTCCGTTGCACGGGCCACGCAACTACGTCGATTGATCGTGGGAATTGCTGGCTTGCTGTAGTGCACGCACGATCTTTCTTTCACGCCAAACTCCCTTACCGTATGTATTTTAAATACAGCCGTTGTGTTTAGTTCGAAATCTCGGTGCGGTTATGTGCTGAATCCTGATTTGTTAAGTGAGGTCGATTTTTCCAGGCCGTATGGGTTTGTTTTTACGGATAAGCAAAGAAAAAAAAATAAAGGTGAGTTTGCGAAAATGTTTGAAAGTGGTTGGTGTGAAAGTGTTTGGAGAGCGATAAACGCGCAGTGTTTGACAGGTGTAGGTATAGAGTTGAGAAATCGAGGAAGGGTGGGATGTCTATATAGATAGTTTTGTAGTCCCTAAAAGTTTACAAGAAGTGAACACTCTTAAGGAAATTCCAGGGAGAAGAGACCAAGGAATAGGGACACTTTCCAAAGATCCAACTTCAGCTCTTGATTTCAAGGACCCGGGTCTCTGGCTTACTAAACCGCATAAGAGAACCTGGGTTAATCTTTCCTGGTCATAAAAAAATTTCAAGATGGCAGCGAATAAACGCGAAACTGGAAACCGAATTAACAAATATTATTCTTATGTAGAATTACTTTTCTTTCTTTCATTCATGCCAGTTGTTAATGGGGGAATGAAATAAGAGGTTAGTAGAAGGTGCGGATCAACTGGGAAAATGTTGAAAACTTTTTAAGGCTTATGTTGTTTACAGGAGTGAAAATTAACTAGCCAAGATGGCTAGTAAATGAGCTAAGTCCACTAGACAAAAATCAAAATCTACTGGTATTTGGCTAGTGGACCACCGCCAAGTTCGAGCCCTGCAGTGTCTCTAAAATACTTTCCACAGAACATCATTTATTACAATTATCAATTATTGTTTCCTGTAGAAGACAATCAGAGAATGCAAATTCTAGAATACAAGCAGTAAAGATTTGATTCTAGAAATTCCTGTCTCGGATCATCTTGATTTCTTTAAGCAGACTAACAGTCTTTGGCACTGATGTCATAACATTAGTGGCTTAGAATGGTTCTGCTGTTTTCATTACTGTCATCAAAAAAGAAAGGATTTTTTTCTCTTCTGCAGGTTGTGCACTAAATAAAATCTAAAAGAAGAAAGGCTTTAAGAATTATTGAAAACAGTAAGTGACAATTTCAGCACAGTTCCCTTTTTCAAAGAGTGTTGGAAAACAGTTGTATGTTATGTGTAGGTATACCATATTTACTTGTGTATAACGTGCTCCCAAATATAATGCCCACCGCATTTTTCTAGACCATTCTCAAATAATATAGTCAGGTATACCTGTTGGCCACCTAGTAAAACAAACCTTTTGGGAGCGAAAGAATCACCAACAAATGCCCCAGGGTAAACGTTTTATAACAAATTAAAATAAAATAAAATATTACAGCTCCCTAGTATTTACATAACTCAAATAGACATGTGAACTCCAATAATGATAAAGTAAAGAAAATCTCAACAGCTTAAAAATAAAATTAATGTAATGGCATCTGTACTTCTGTATTATGGGATGTTTTCCCATTTATAATTATATAAATTTTCAATTGCACTACTATCTTAAGCAGTCACAAGGCTTACTTACTTCATCAGCTTTCAATAGAGTACCGAAGTGTGACGTCATAAAAAATGAAATTTGTGAAATTATGGGATTTGTTAAGCTATTCTGAAAGAACAACGTCCAAGACGCCTACTCGCCAAAAATTAGCAATTCGGGGCAAATTGTCTCTGAGATATTAGCCCAGTTATGCTGTGACGATTCCATACAAATCCTTCTAAATTTGGCTTGGTTCATAAGATTCGGAACCAGGTAAGATTTAGAAGGATTTGTATGGAGTCATCGGAGCATAACTGGACTAATATCTCAGAGATAATTTACCCCAAATTGCTAATTTTTGGCGAGTAGGCGTCTTGGACGTTGTTCTTTCAGAATAGCTTAACAAATCCCATAATTTCACAAATTTCATTTTTATGACGTCATCACTTCGGTACTCTATTGTCATTAAATGGTGTCAAAAAACATGATAATTCTTGTGAAGTGTCTGTCAGCTTTTAGACATAAGATTACTGAGCACCCTTGAATAAAAGCCAGATCTACTGTTAAGTATAATGAGGGTCCTGAAGGGGGGATATCAATCCCATTGAAACTGCGGGTATAAAGCTCAAATTTGGCATGGGCAAAGTGTATTTATAAGACATTACGTTTATTAGGTAAAATTTAAGATTTATATCGTTGCCATGGCAACATGGATGATAAAATTTTGAATTCAGTAGGTTTCCGCAAAATCCAGTCATTAGATTTCCTTATGAATTTGCATAATCGTACACTTAATAATCGTCATTTTTAAAACTAATTTGACCAAATTGTAACAAACAGTTTTTGAAGTATTTAAGAAAATAGCTGTCAAGTGAATACTGATTAGTAATGGTAACAGGACTGAGTGGAGTCCAATTTGGTCTGTAATCATACGAGTGATTAACAAAATCGGACGACCGCGAGCGGGAGTCCGATTTGTTTAATCACGAGTATGATTACAGACCGAATTGGACGACACGAAGTTCTGTTACCAATTAATCATAACTTTAACAAAATTTGTGATATAATAGGCTATTTTTTTAAATCAAAACACAAGAAATTCGAAATTTTGTTTTGCTAGCAGTAAAAAAAAAGCCATTTAAGCGCGCGCGTGATGGCGCGTACTGTTTAATTACTTAGGCATGACGCGTACTGTCCTATTAAACTGTCCAATCATGGATAATAGAAAGACTGGATAGGAAACTGGCTGACGCGATCGTTTCCAACATAGTGGAAAAATGTGACGTCACATTATCGAGAGCCATTCAACCTCATTCGACGTTTTGCGCGTCTTATGTTTCGTCGCATATTTCACTATCTCTGTCTTCGACTATACATATTGGCCATGTTTTGAAGTAAAGGATGAAGAGGACTTGCTCTTGGAGAAGACAGTTAGAGAGTACAGAACCGGTAGAGGCAAAAGACCATAGGCGTACGGGAAATTTTTTGCCAGGGGGGGCGGTAAACCATTTGCCCAAAAACTTCTCGCAAGTTGCCCGAATTTTTCCGAAACGTACAGTCGAAAAGAAACGAGGGCCATACGATGCAACAACAGAGGCCGGTGGCTCGATACTGTAACAGTTTTTTAGGGTCAGTACCTCCCAATTCTGAGCATAACTACGTCGCCCTAGACAAACATTTGGAAAAATTGCCACCACAGTTTTTATTAGATAAAGACGAAAATTTGTCATGATCAGGAATGCAATGACATCGGAGTTGTCATAGCAACGAAATGACGCCATTGCTTATATTACTTGCAGTTATATTTCTCTGCACAGAGAACTGTTCTTACAAAATCGTTCACGGAAACTTTTTCCTCAAATAGTTGCCTCGATGTTCGTGAAGTTAAAACGGAAACTGTGAGAGTGTTATTGGGATATTTTGGAATGACGTTTTCATCGTTAGAAATATGGTAAAAAACGAAAATCTTGCTGTTTGGCCGTTATCGAACTGAGAACTAGTCAGCCACTTCTTCATTTTCAGATCCATTGCTGATGCAACGAGCGGGAGATGATTCTATTAAGATATGCGGAAGTTTATTCTAATCAATTCACGACTGGAGAGAGCCCATTCCAGTTAGTGCAGTGCAGTACAGTGCTCAACAGTAAAAAACCTGATATAAACCTGATGAAGACTGGTATTGGCCAGTCGAAATATCGCAACTTAACTCTATTTCACGCTGTTTGATCAGTCCCTGCAAAAGTCTTCTTGACTGTAACGTTTTGATCTATTTTGACTGATCACGATCTTTTCGGATCCGACGTTGAGCGGGATTGATCGTACACGGTTTTTGCAGTGTTTTTTTTACCTTAACTAAATACTTTAAAAAACTATAAATATGTAAATCAACGTGTGATACCCTTTCCTAATAACCAGAAACTCATCACGTGCTAGGCAACCTATGTCTCGACAGAATGTAACTTGATTATTACGCCGACCGACGTCAGGATTTTTGTCAGAATAAAATATAAAATATTTATCTCTTCAAAATAACATTAAAAAAACAACGAAACGTCTTTAAAACCTGGCTTTGCCCAAATTTTCTCTTGCTGCCCAAAAAATCTGAGTTGCTCAAAATTTGGGGGGGCTGCAGCCCCCCTCGCCCCCCCGCCCCGTACGCCTATGCAAAAGACAGAGTAAATGATTCTGAAACTTGTGAGAGCGACGAATGACTCCAGCGCCCGATAATTTTATGCACGAAACGGGAAGCCTAAGCTAACTGCATAAAAAGTATGCGAAAACTTACATATATACAGCTACAAAACACCTATAAAAAAGACACAGCCTAATTCTCTTCAAACCACGAGAAAACTGGAAATAATTTTAACCCTTTTCATCAGGGTTTTCGCGATTTCTTTTCGGCTTTTATCGACAAGTTCAGCGAGTGTCAAATTTTATAAGTTAACAACCCTTGACAAAATGATTTTATTAGCGGTTTAAGTACCCAGCTCAAACAAGTGTCTAATTTTCTCTTCAATTTTATTTACGGACAACCAGTGACAAGAAATCGTATTTGAGAAATATAGAGAAGCGGGGAAAAGCTCACGGCAGAGAAAGGAAATTTGCTTGCGGACCACCGTGGAAACGCTGTTTCTAAACTTTTCCAAATCAATTTTTATTGTGAAGCAAGTTGTTTTGTCATTTTCAGGTATAAATGTTCAGTGACCCAAGGTACTTTTCAGTCAGGTCTTTGAAAAAGCGAACTGCAACGCCTTTAAAAATGTTACGTAAAACGGTTAATTGTTAACTAATACAACTGGGAAGCAAACTCTCCTGCTTAACAGTAGAACCTTCTCTTCTTTTTCATTAGAAAACACTTGTCTTCCATAAGGCTTAATAAAACCTAGAAATGTATTATCTTTGAAATACTGACCTTTTTTTAGGATGAAACAAAGTTTAAGTTTTTGTGTAGTGTTAATGATGGATAGGGAATACTGTAAATCACCTCTCATGACCTCTGAAATAAACATAAACACTGTTCCCAAAGAAAAATAGAAGCTGCTTATACATATGAAAAAAAAAACCAGTAACATCAGGGGTTATGGGGTTTTTGTTTGGTCTGAGATAAGTGGATGAGGGATTGAAATGATATGACTGTCTGGTCACACTATCATGTTGTTGAAAACAAAATGCATACCCCAAACAAGTACAGGTATATGTTTTATTAAGTCCATCTTTGGTTCGAAAAACAATGTGATTCAGATATAGACCGTTTCAGGAAAGAACACTAACCAACTTAAACACATGACTCTGTAGCTAATACAAGCAATGACCCTCAAGCACAGTCAATTTGTCCCACTCACAAATAAGTAATAAATACACTTCAGAAGTGATAAATAAAGTTTCTTATCATAAATGATTTAGATGCCACCTTCTGGCTCTCATGCATGACAAAAGCAACTTTGTTGCTGTTTAATACAGAAAGATTGATTGATTTGTGCCCTCTCAGAAGAGTACTTGACCACACTTTTACTGTCTTCATTGATTATGTGTGTTTGGCAAATCCTACAAGAAAGAAAAACAAAAAAAATGTAAAACACTGTTTAAAAAATAACAACAACACTTAGGAGCCTAAACGGAGGACAAAAATGTCAGTAGGTGTTTTCCCATTGATGCAACAATTATTTATAGTTTATGTAAGGGAAAAGTACAAAATTTATTCGAGTCTTTTCAGTGCCTTCGAATACAAGCTGCGACGTGATCCGATTGTATTTACTGGATATGTGATATAGTAGTTTTATTTCAACATTAACAGATGAGCGTAATTAACATACTACTTTACGAACAATAATAGCAGGGTTAATCTAGGATATTACTTGAGCGAAACAGTTCTCAACACAAACTTGTCAATCGATCGGGACTTTACACACGGTGTGCGTACCCTTGCTCGGCGCCAGCTCCGAACGTAGTCAGTTTCAGCCATTTTCAAATGAAATTTATGGCTGAAAAATAACAGCATTCAGTCTGTAACTATGCCTATGCCACAATTCCATTCTTAAAAGATCTGTCAATCGTAGTTAAGAATACAAACAAGAAGAAACCTTCATAACAAAGGCGTCCCAAAACAGTCGCCAAGTGTACTAAATATGGCTCTGGTAAGGTCAATTTCTGGGACGCAATTTTCTCAAAGACAAGGACAAATAACACAAAACAACAACAAGAAGTGCTTACCTTGAAGGTTCAAGTGTGGCTTTGAAGGATCGCCATCGCCGTAAGACAACAAACGAAGGAAAAAACACCCACCAAAAATTAAAGTACCACTAAAAAATCCGAAAAAGAACAACAAGCAGGCAAAGAAACCCTACATTTCGACTGGTTTGCGCCACATTTTCGCCATCGTTTCGTCACAAATCTCCACTATGATGGAACCATCCAACGCCATCTTGGAGCACGAACCAACCAATCGGCGATAAGAAATCAGCCCAAGTGACATAAGTTTCCTATCCAGTCTTTCTATTATCCATGGTCCAATTAAGGCTGAAATCAGGGCAGTTGATAGCCAATCAGATTTGACAATTTTGTTATAGTTATGATTATGTCACAAAACTCCTTTGTTCAACTTTTGTTTTTAAGTTTTCATTGATTGAAGTGCGATAATAATATGAATTCTGGAAAATTTCGTCAAATTCTAGTGAGCAGATTTTAGGATGTTGTCGTTTGTATACATTTCCTATGAAAGGCAACGAAATAAGCGCTCACACATTGTTTCCTAAGTACGCATGCACAACACTTGAGCGCGCGCTGAGTTCACGCGATATGACGAGAGCGACGAAAACAGAATAAATTTTTGTAACAACTTCTAGGCATTTTTCTTAGCCTGTCCTCACCAATTCATCAAGATCACCTGTAAGATCACGTCACTTTTGCGTGCGTGGAAACAAGTGGCGTCAGGGAGAATTTCTTAGCGCGCGCAACTGTATCTCAGAAAAAACTATGTTCAGCCACCTTAAGCCACGATCCAAGACGACCACGCTACACGAAGCAGTCAGCGCCTCAAGCAATTACAAGTTTAAGCGGCGAAATTTGTGTTCAGCGATCATGTGCCAAGCAATAGTGATCCTATTCTCACGAAATTCGCTTCGCCTTTTGCGAAACTAGTTTTTCCAGGTCTAGCTAGGGGTTAAGGTCTTTCTTTTAGTTAAAATGAAATGCATTTCCATTACATATCATTAGAAGCATCATTTCCGCTCTGTTTTCTTTTTAATTCACCTATTTCTCCGTGGTTTTTCCGGGTGTTTACGAGTGCGGAGAAGTTGTTTGAAGCTCCAATTCGGTAGCCATTTTGATTTAATTTGAGGCGACTTTGAAACAAGTTGTGTTGGAGCACTGAATTGTACACATACAATCAACGTTTTCCAGTAAATCGGCCGTTTCATTAGAGAACTACACCATTCAAGTGTATAGGAATATCCCACAAGGAAAGTGGACCGACAACGAATCAACAAAACTTTACCAAGTATTTCCCGTTCACTGTGTCAAACGCGTCAAAAAGAAGGAAGAGCTTAGACAGCAATGAACGTATTTAGTGAAAACCAGGGTTTACTACAAATAGAGGAGTAACAAATTCATTTATTTTGTCTAATCATGATTTCTTCTTTTAGAGTTATGAATAAATTAATTTTAGCTGCTGCGTAAGTAAAATTCAAGTTTTCCTTAAGCCTGGCTTTTATATGTCGGGAAAATCCCAGACGATCGGGGTTTTTACTGTTTCCCAACTGTTCCATGAGCTCGAAATCGTAGATATCCCCGATTGTCTGGTATGGACAGGGACAAATCTGGAGAATCAGGAGCGTTTCTATTTTCCCGACGCCTCCCAGATTTCTGCGATGATCGGCGATCATTCCTGACAAATGAAAACTCAAATTTGTACCGTCGGAGACCGTCGGCGATGGATTTGGCTCATTACCAATCCTCTAAATTGCCGGGCTCCAGTCCCCCTATCACAAATAAACATGGCGTCTCTGGAGAATGAAAGAGGACAGGACAGGCTTCAAGGACAGACTTCTGGTGATTATCCGATATATCGGCAAAATCTGGGACGGTCGGCGGAAAGTAAAATCCCCGATCGTCTGGGATTTCCCCGACATATGAAAACCAGTCTTTAGATTATGTGTATTTCAAGACTGTCAACCCTTTACGTAATACTCTTAATTTTCAATATTTTTCATCAGTGAGGACAGAAAGTGAACGTGCTGAATGTGCTGATTTAATTTGCCTTTCTATTTGCAAGATCTTTAATTGTTCTTTGACTACAGGTATATTCCCAGATGACAGGAAATGTGCTAAAGTTACTCCTTTATTCAAACAGGGAAGTTCGAGTGACATGAACAATTACCGTTCCATTTCTGTTATCTCTGTGGTGGCCAAGGTAGTTCGAAAGACTAACGTACGATCGAGTGTACGCGTACCTATCAGAACATAGCATTATTTCAAAAAGTCAATCCGGATTTCGCTCTATCCATTCTACGGTCACTGCTCTACTAGAGGCGACCGATAGCTGGGCTTTTTATATTGATTGTGTAAACGTTAATGCTGTAGTATTTCTAGATTTAAAAAAGGCCTTTGATACAGTAGACCACACGATATTACTGTCTAAATTAAGTACCTAGGGAATTCAAGAAAATGCTTACAATTTGTTTAAATCAAGCTTAGAAAACCTAACTCAAATTTGTTCTGTTAGTGGTTCACTTTCCAAAACCTCCCCAATGTGGTATCCCTCAAGGGACTCTATTGGGTCCTTTACTGTTTTTGCTATGCATAAACGACTTACCAAATTGCTTAACTAACTCTTATCCTAGAATGTATGCCGATGACACGCATCTTTCCTACGTTGATAAAGATTTGAATATCGTTCAGTCCTCTTTGAATGAAGACTTGCTAAATATCAGCAAATAGCTGATCGCTAACAAACTCACACTTAACATGACCAAGTCTGAATGTATGTTATCTGGCTCGAGACAAAAACTAAACGCCCTAACTGCCTCTCCCGTTCTGAGCATCAATGGTACTCCCGTAAACCAAGTATGAACGTCAATATCTCTAGGTGTACTCATTGATGCAAACCTTACCTGGGGCAGTCATATCGAGAAGTTGGCCAAAAAAATTGCCTCTGGTGCTCCAGCTATCAAACGGGTCAGACAATTTGTTCCCCCAGCAACATTGCATCTTATCGACAAAGCCTTGATTCAGCCGCATTTCGACTATTGCAATGTTGTTTCGGGAAGCTGTGGCATAAAACTAGCGCGGTGACAAAATTCAAAAACTCCAAAATCGTGCAGTGCGAGCTCTAACTTTCTCAAGCTATGACGCAGATGCATCGCAGCTGCTCCAAAATTTAAATTGGAAACATCTTAGTACTCAGCATGATATCCAAAAAGTCTTAATGGTTTTTAAATCCCTTAATGGCCTTGCTCCTGAGCACCTAAGCTCGAAATTTATTGCTCGATCCAAAACCACTTCATACACTTATCAAGATTCTGTAAATAAACGAACTACAGTATTCCACAGCCACGCACTAATTATCTCCGTAATAGTTTTCACTACTGTGGTGCTGTTCTGTGGAATAGTCTTCCTTAAACTTTAAGGCAGGCAGAATCCCTAAGTAATTTTAAGTCACTTTTGCACAGCTGTTATAATATCAATTATTATTCATTCAAAATATTTCCCCCATTCTGATTGACTAAAAGCACACGTTTAATTCACCATAACCAGTTACTGATGACCAAATTTGGAAGAATTTTGACTTTAACGAGGAAATGACGTCAAAAATGCAGCGTTTTCGCAGGTTAAGGCACCGTTAACCGAGAAGACCTGGGCACGAGGTTGAGTTGTTTTGGTTGTGAACTTGAAAAAATGGCGGACATTTCACTCGTTTCAAGAGTAAGAACTAGGCGAAAAAATAGCTAAAATCATGGCAAGAACAGCAAGAAGACAACTCGAAGGGCGACATCTGCTATTTGGGGAATATTTGCGGAGCTGGACAAACCTAAACGTACACTATCGAGGATGAACTGAACATCGATGGATCGATGGAGGTAAGCATGTTTTAGTTACGTTTTTAAACTAGGAATTATTTTGAATGAATAATAAAACAGTTATTGAATTCGGCTTTCGTATCATATGAAGAATTATGGAGATCAAGGAGGGTGTTATTCGCCTCGGCCTACGGCCTCGAAGGATAACACCCTCCTCGATCTTCATAATTCTTCATAAGATACTCAGCCTCATTCATTAACTGTTAAGTAACGCACGGCATTTATGGAAACAGGCTTTTTTTTATTTTTTATTTTTTTTCGTATATACTTGATTGAATAATTTTAATAGTCTATTTAGCAAAACCCAGTAGATGTATTTAAGGTTTTTGAAATTTTTGTATTTCGTGCCTGATGAATCTGTACGACCGTGGATAAATAAAGATTACTTACTTACTTACTTACTTACTTACCGGTACTTACTATAAAGTAAGCAATAAATTATATTCAGCAATGACACATTTTTGTCTGGTAAAGTTCATTGAATTATCGAACAACTTATTGCTGCCAAAGAAGAATGAATAAGTCAATTGTCTCTGAGACATAGACAGACTGATTTTTAATGGCTGCAAATTATATTTCTTAACTCTGGGCTAATTATATCATTTTTTCGCAGTATTCTAAGTGTACCAGTGTACCAGGGTGGCAAATGGGGGTGGAGGTACCTATCACGCATCACGCCGACTTTTTTAAGCTATCACGCATCACGGAAAAATAAAATAAAATATTAACTACATTAACAATTAGTATA
>CALNXK010000556.1:0-57500 GCA_942486035.1 Porites lobata | reverse complement strand
AAAAGGATAATCAATGACATGCGGTTATGCCCACTGGGAAAATATAGAGCTACAAATTGTTCATTTTTCCATGTAAATGACATGGTCACTTCCCAAGACCAGCTCTAAATTTTCTGCTAAGTTAACAGAATGCGTCCCGCTGTTTTTGTGTGGAAATTCTCTTATTGCTTTTCAAATTGACTCCGTACAGTAACCGCTTAGTTTCCTTTCTACAAAGTTGTTTTAAAAAATTGTATTGGTGCATCAATAAACCCGCCAAGGAATCATTCAGGCTCTGTGGATAACCGTTCAACCTCCACACAACACTTTTTGTCATTTCAAAAGATGTCATGAGATACTGTTTCCTAAAATACTGATCTTGTGGCTTCATTTTTTCTTGTCAGCATGAGTTTTCCAAGGTTTCCTGACCAACAAATCGAAACAAACGTTTTGTGGTCAGGATGACTAAAACACGTCATGGTTCATGAAAATAAAACTGTCCTATCACGTTCTGCCCTCATCATCACATGATTATACAAGGGTTATTTATTTGGTTGATGCCTTTTTCATATCATCATATCAAGCAGTTGATGGTAGTTGAGCGCCTACAGTCCAACTATTCTCTTAAAATCCGTGCCGGTGTTGTTTACCCTGCGAGTACGTGTCAAAAAAGATTACATTTCTTGGGATTACGCTTACCTTGTCGTTTCTCGCGGCTTGTGGCGTAGCCACTTGCCGCTCGCGTTTATTTTTTGGGCGTACTACACCAATACCTTTGAAAAGAAGAATTATACACAGCTTGCGGCCCTTGCAGTCTAGGCTGATCGAGTGGAATCCAGGAGGTCGTTCTTCATTGCGAATACAAGTAAGCTATACTAATGACCGACCTCGTATGACTGTTTTCCTGCCTGGATTACATACTTGACGGAATGTTGTTTTGCCGTCTTTGTTATTGTGAATTTCAGTAGAAAAACAACCGATTATGGTTTCCATATTTTTGTTGTCTTTTATGTGAGCAAAGATAAAAAAGGCTGCGCGGGATATTCCGCTAAAATATGTGGTTGAGCTAAATGGTTTTAATTCTAAGTCATTTCCCGTTCTACTCATGATTTAATAGTCAAAGTGGAAAAAGGAATCAAAATATATTTTTGTAGGTTATATTTTCTCCCCTTGGGTACATTTGCCTTTTGATTGCTTTCGCATTCCTTTTTTATGGCTCTCACAGCCCATTTCTTTCTCCACAGAAATAAAGGACGTCAAACTCGTGTTCTAAGACAAACGAAACTTGTATTGCCGAATTAACGGTTCCTCTCTCTCCACTTTTTTTATTGAAGTAAACAAAATTTAACCATTTTAAAAATAAATTTTAGCGAAAACAAAGCACCGATGTACGACACACCCTAAACATGGACAAAGAAGCGACTAATCGCAGTTGGTAATCGAACCAACCAACATGTGGAACCGAAAAAACATTAAAGTCTATCTTAAAAGCCGAGAATGAAAAACCAAAAATACCGCACGTAACTCCTTTGGAATCCTTAATTAACTATATTACGTTTTATTATTTAGTCCTACGTATTCTCAGTCTCCCCCCCTCTCCCGCAACCCCTCTAGGGTCCAGTTAGGTTGTGCGCTTCTGGGAAGTTGCCCGATGGTGGTGGGAGATTTGTCATTGATGGATAGCACATTTGTCAGTACAATCTTATCTAGCGGAGACTAAAGCCCAGTTGATACGTGAAACTTTTTAAATTTAACATCTAATGAATCCGATGATGAACTAAAGCACAATTTTAAAGAATTGCTGCGTGATGATAAAATTCAAACAACTTTATTTTCTTGATCCAAGCATTCGTGGTTTCATGATTATGACGGAGAGTGAATTCAAAGCAGGAAGTGAGAGTGATGTCACATCACCCAGTGAACAAGGACTGGACTTTGATGAAGAGACTTTGAAAGGTAAGAATTCTTAGAACTGTTAATATAACGGTTTATTGCCAACGGACCAAGGGAAAAAAGCAAAATTTTTAATTACAGAAAAAAATAAACAAAATAAGGCAGCAAGATGAAAAAGATTTATTTCATTTCTTGGTCAACGCTGCCACAACGGAAAGAACAGGAATTGAATCTCAAAGAAAGATGTGGACTAATAAAGTAAGATGGCTGATGAACAATCTGAGGAAGCTTAAGTAAAGACGAAGGCGACGTCAACGAGAACGGCAAAACAGCAATAGATTTAGATTGGCAAAACAACAACTCTGCACGTGCATCACGCTGTTTTGTACATTTCTTTCCCGTTACTGCATGACAATGACGTGAACTGAATGCCTATTTTCAGGTACTGTGGAGCCTGACGTGAACACAAAAGAACGACATTTATTTTTTCAAACTTGTTTCCAGTTCTCCTTGACCGTTTTGTTGTTTTTATCTCATGTATGCTTCATTTAGAAGTGTCACGGATAGAAACAGCAAAATACTAGCCCCCACCGGAAAGGGAAATTTTTTGTTGACCTCAATGGACCGGGAATTCTACGCGATGGACGTGAACACAAAAGAACGACCATGGTTTTCTTTTCTTGAAGTTCGGTACACTCTTTTAGAATTCAACTCCAGAAAAAATCGCCAGCATTTGACGAATTGAACGAGATAGAATAAGTGCAATGAAGTCAGGCTTCACTTTGTCAGTTACTTTTTTGTAGCCCTCGCCGTCGTCGTTGCTTAAACTCCCTCAATGAAAAAAGGAATTACGTAAGAACGGGAAAACCTTAAGGAGATTTTGATGGACTTTTTGTTGGATGGTTTTAAAATAGTGACTTTAAGGGATGATTCTGGTTGAAAGCCTTATTGTTTATTCATTTCCTTTTTCCCAAAAATCTAGCTAATATTTCATTCATAGAAAACTGACACAATAAGGTTGCAGTCATTGGTTAAATAAATGTTTAAGAAATTTTTGGATGACTTTTCGAACGTTTTCAGTGATTAAAAATGAGGAGGAATATTTGAAATTATTGTTGAACTTAAAGTGAAAAACTACAGTAAAAAGGCAAAGACCAGATAGTTAACCAGTACGAGAAGGTGCCTCTGAACTTGCATTAGGGGACTAACTGGTTTAAGCATGTACATTTACCTAACCTTTTTTTAATTTTTCAGTTCAACCCGATTTCACCCAAAACGCAACGCGTAGAGCGTTTACATTTTCCTCTTTGGCACTGAGATTTTGTTGTTTTCAAGCTCAACAAATAAACAAATAAATGGTGACCACCTACCCCTCCCCTAAGTCACAAATTTGCACTAAGTGAAAAGTAGTGTTAATGTTAACTTAGGGAAGGGGTAGGTGGGCAGTTACCCAGAAACCCCTATTAATCAATCCAAAAAACTGCAAAAAACAATAACAAAATAAACTAACCAAAAAAAAGGGCCAAAAGTGAAAAACCACAATCAAAATCGATGGAAACCGAAAACCCACAGAGCCTGGCAGTCAAAAACGGCAATGAAATCTTACTATAGTTTTTCAATAATTTGCAGATGTTCATGCAAAGTAATGAACGGTGAATTAGTGGTACACATCGTGGTATTTACTTGAAAAGTTGTTGTTCTTGTTACCAACAATACGGTAACTAATATGGAAACCCCCAAAACATTTTTTCAAAAATAAAACCAAGAGCCATTATAGCTCTTGATAAAACTGAGTACACTAAAAAACAAAAAAAGAAAACCGCCGAAAGGGAATTCTCCTGTAAAACCATAAATTGGAAGACGACGAATCCCGAAAAAAGCGCGAATATTAAGTCCCCTATTAATGAGGTAACAATTACTGATGTTACCCAATGATAATCTCAATATACACCAACGCAAACTTGATACTTCGAAAAAAAAATCTTGATTCTTTTAAATGCAATCTTGATTACCTGAAACGAAAACTTGATTACTTTCGAAACAAAATCGTCTTTGGAATACAAGTCAACATTAAACTTTATTTGCATATCGGTTCTGAATAGACCTTTCCACGAGTTCAACAAGTTAGGGAAAATCTTTCGACAACACTGGAAGGAGCGTCTTAAAATTAGTAAAATTGTCCGCAAAGTCGCTAAATTTGACAGACGTTTGTAGAGTTGGCGAGGGGGGGGGAGGGGGCACATACAAACGTCTGTAAAATTTCACGACTTTGTGGCACACCTATATCTTCGTTGGTTTTCAACAAATCACTATCAAACTTGGCAATTTCACTAATTTTTTATTGAAAAAACCGTGAAAGGGTTTGTTGACTGTAACTTTAGCATCGCAACTGGACGAAAAACTACCGGAAACAACCAACCAATGCAAAATAAACAGACCGAACCAGATCAGGAGAACGAAACAAGCTGAAAATTCATAAAAATTAGCGGCAAGTGAGCAACTGACTGATTGAATCTACCTCTCTCTTCTTCTACTCACACCATAAGCTAAAAATAAAATGTAGAATGGTTGAAGGTAGTACGGTAAAATATCAACACGTTCAACACGTACTATTAAAGATACTTCAATTTGCTTCATTTTCAGCAATTGCAGAGGTTTTCAATGATGAAGGCAGTAAAGCTTGCGACAAAAGAGACTACAGCAGCGCCGTTTACTTTTATACTGAGGGGATTAAAGTGAACTGCAAGGACAAGGATCTGATGGCTGAGCTGTACAGCAACAGAGCACATGCACACCTTTTTTTGGGTGAGGCTGTTTGTATTTTCCACGGTTTAGTAGGTTGCGTACTTGTAGGGCTTTCAATTAATTTCTACCAGGTGTTGTGCTTGTTCAAAGCCCTCACTGTTGTTCGGATACAAAAAGGAACGCTGATAAGGTGTTTTTTGTTTGATTGACCAGGCCTGTTGACAACACAAGATAAGAGAAGAAAATATTTTATTTGGAGTTTTATACAAGATAGTTTATAAACGGTTTGAATTTCCAAATGATTCAAAATTACAAAATATACTGGTCATTGATTCATTACACTACGATACGCGGGGGTGGGGAGCAGTCTCTGTACATCAAGTAGAAAAGAATTTGCGAATTAATTATGCTGAGGGGTAGAAACATGACTTTATCATTTGATCGTTTCGATGAAACCAGCGTTATCATCGGCTAGGTCATTTCAATTTATTGCTGCCAAGAAGACTTTCAGTCACTAAGTAAACATATTCTTTGTATGTTGAAGGGGTACTATTTTTCAATGGAAAGAAAAGGTCTACCTTTTGTGTTAGGGTAAGGGGCCGGCCGGCCGGACCTCGGGTCGGAGCCCTCTCGTATGGAACTTTGTTGAGAGATTTCCCAGTTTCTCTTTTTCATACTTACGAAGGCTAACCCGCATTAACCGATTGTATTTGCTTTGAATTTTGTTTTGCCTTGCCGCACCTGTTGTGACTTATTTTGGGTTTGTTTTTTACACATTAATTTTAAAGAAAATTACAGTGACTCACTGAGGGATGTAAAAGATGCCACTGACATACGGCCATTGTTGGTAAAAGCCATGGTAACAGGTAATTGTAATGTTACCCTAGTCTCGTTTAGAAACAGTGATAGGCTTACCGTGATAATGTCATTACGTTCAAAGACAAGAGTTCGCATCTCCAGGATCTGTGACACAGCACCCTTGCGTATTTCATGGTTTGGTTTTAGAAAGATTTTTGAGATTAATTAGTTTTAGTCTCAACGTGGTAGTTATAGTGTCCATGTTTACGGTTGCTTGAATAAGGGAATATAAAGCGTATAGCGTATTTAGTAAGAGTATAGACAAAAGAAATCAGACGCAATTTGTTTTTCTCTATCTCTTGGGCTCGATTTTCCGAGAAACTTTGCCGGAAAGTGGACCTAATAATTGTTAATGTTATTGTAAAAAAAGCCAAATAGACAGCAATTTGATGGTGTGCACTCCTATGGACTATTAGAAATGACGTGAACAAAATGTTCAAAACTTTGCAGTGAAACCACTCATCTGCGGCTCGTGATTTCACTTGAGTTTTGAGTTGTGAGGTCACTTCTATGGTCAGGAACCCACAGTACTCATGGGTTCCTGCTATGGTTCATAGCAGTGTTGACCATGGAAAATTGTTGTCCGCGAGCGTTTGTTAATTTCTTATCAGAAACAATAATAAACTGATGGATACGCCCAAGGGATGCCAGATTTGAGGGAGCTTTACTGTATGCTGCCGTTTTACTGAATTATATATTTACATATTTCAGGAGCTAAAGCCTCTTTGAAGATGAATATGTCTGAAAAGGTGATCGCGTGGTGTGAAAGAGGATTAGAAGTATCCTTATGTTCATACTTTTTAAGTCCATAGTAAAAAGGTGTTGCAGCGTACTATACTCATCACCATACATTCCCTGTTATAACATAATGTTAAAATAGTTGCGAATTTCTTCACCCCTTCCTTCCCTACGATCTAGGTTGCAAAAAGAACTGTGTGTTTTCTCACCTCCCATGATTCATATGTGGAAGTAAAAGCAGGAAAAAGATAAGTCACTTTTCTAAACATAGATGTACATGCCTGTTATAGACTAACCTCTCTTTTGAGTAAAGGAAGCATGGAGGAAGGCCAAGGTTAAGTCTAGTTTCATTGTTAACACCTTAACAATTTTTTAAGATTGATAAGGAAAACCAAACCTTGCTGGAACTGAGGAAACATGCGTTAACAAGCGCAGAAAAAGAAAACACTCCTTTAGGAAATACAGTCATCGACAACAAGGTGTCTTTCTTTAAAATAAACGTTTTTGTTTGATTGTATGCCATATAGAAATTCTCTTCATATTTGACATAGCTGAGTTTAGTCAAAGGGAAAACTTTGTTGAGGCGATTGGTGTGGCGGATTTAGTCATATCTTTTGGCTGCAGTTTAACCACACATGAAGATCAATCGTCATTGTCTAATAAGCTTCCCCAGATGTAATTTACTAATAATTTATGACGTTAATAAATCGCGCAGAGGGTTCAGATAGATGAGCTAAGGGAGCCCATGAAAGCCAATAAGGCTTACGACAAAAAGGGTATTTTTTTTCATGTTAACTGAAAATACAGCTTGCTGTCTAAGTTACATTTGTGAACGGTTTAAATGAATTGATACTGGCTACAATCTTTGGAACACGTCGTGGCCCGTTTTTCGTACGAGACGTAAACACAAACATAAGATAACATGTACCTAGACCCCAGGCCTCTTTATTCCGCGCAGCCAATGCGTTTCAGGTCGTATGGTACGAACGAGTTTGAATGAGTCTGAACGTTATTCGTCTCGCTTACGTTACCGAAATACACTAACCGAGAACAGACTAGGCAAAGAGAGCAACGAGAACAATCGATATATCAGTTGTTTTGGTATTTAAGTGCCAATGTAGCTTTGGGAATCTATTTAAAAAATTCCCTTGAAACTAAGTGATCACAATTTGGGCCCAAAACCCTTTCAAAGCTTTAGCCCCTGACTCTATGTTACTCCATGCTACACCTGAAAATCAAACTATTTTGGCAGCAATTTTAAGTTAAAAAAAATTAATAATGATAATAAAACAGTCGCAACTTGGGACTTCAAGAATTTTTATGAATTAACAGTTAGCTACAGATTGCATTATACTCTCGCCAGCTTTTTCATGTCACACACATTTTCTCTAGAATGATCTCCATACGTTTCCGTAAAGAACTAGTTATAAGAATTTGATAAAAGATCTAAGCATTTCCCCTTTGGTGATTATTCGATTTATCAATTTTTATAACCTGTTGTCTTGATGAAGTATTGATAATGTTGTGAGAAAAAAATTGGCTTTCATTGCATAATCTCGACCATTATTATTATTATTATTATTAGACGGCAGACGATTATAGACAACTTTTCATGCTGTCGCCGGAAGTTTTTAAAAAGTTTGATAGAAATTAATTAAGATATTGTTTAAATTTTCTAGTCTTTCCAAAAAAGCAAAAGCAAACAAGGACTAGACAGCAGCGCTTTCAAAGAGGATGGCATGGACAGTAATGACCTTGCAATCAAAGCGTCCGAAAAGGGTGATTTTAGAGCAGCCCGGGATTATTTTGAGTTAGAATTCAAGCAGGCCAAAAAGAACAAAGAAATGGATAGGGAACACAAAGCATGTTTGAACCTTGGCACTGCTTATCACTCTCTCGGGCAGTTCCGAAAAGCAATCGAATTCTTTCAGCGGGCTCTCGGTATCGCAGAAGAGACAGGAAACAAAGATTCAGAAGGAAGAGCATATTTAAACCTTGGCAGTGGTTATCACTCTCTCGGGCAGTTCCGAAAAGCAATCGAATTCTTTGAGCGGGCTCTTGGTATCGCAGAAGAGACTGGAAACAAAAATTCAGAAGGAACAACGTATGGAGGCCTTGGTGCTGCTTATCACTCTCTCGGGCAGTTCCGAAAAGCAATCGAATTCTTTCAGCGGGCTCTTGCTATCGCAGAAGAGACTGGAAACAAAAATTTAGAAGGAACAACGTATGGAGGCCTTGGTGCTGCTTATCACTCTCTCGGGCAGTTCCGAAAAGCAATCGAATTCTTTGAGCGGGCTCTTGGTATCGCAGAAGAGACTGGAAACAAAAATTCAGAAGGAACAACGCATGGAGGCCTTGGTGCTGCTTATCACACTCTCGGGCAGTTCCGAAAAGCAATCGAATTCTTTGAGCGGGCTCTTTGTATCGCAGAAGAGACTCGAAACAAAAATTTAGAAGGAACAACTTATGGAGGCCTTGGTGCTGCTTATCACTCTCTCGGGCAGCTCCGAAAAGCAATCGAATTCTTTGAGCGGGCTCTTGGTATCGCAGAAGAGACTGGAAACAAAAATTTAGAAGGAACAACGTATGGAGGCCTTGGTGCTGCTTATCACTCTCTCGGGCAGTTCCGAAAAGCAATCGAATTCTTTGAGCGTGCTCTTGGTATCGCAGAAGAGACTGGAAACAAAAATTCAGAAGGAACAGCATATTTAAACCTTGGCAATGCATATAACTCTCTCGGGCAGTTCCGAAAAGCAATCGAATTCTGTCAGCAGGCTCTTCGCATCGTGAGGAAGACTGGAAACAAAGATTTAGAAGGAGAGGTGTGTGTTACCCTTGCTTTTGCTCACTGCTCTCTCAGGCAGTTAGAAAAAGGAATCGAGTTCTATGAGCAGGCTCTTGGTATCGCAAAAGATACTGGAAGCAAAGATTTAGAAGCAAAAACAAATCAGGGCCTTGGTAGTATTCATCTTTATCTCGATAATGTCGAAAAGGCATTCGAATTCTTAAAGCAGTCTCTTAAAATCGCAAAGGAGACTGGACAAAAAGTTAGAGAAGGAGTGGCATATGCGCACCTTGGTCATTTCTATGCCTCGAGGGATTTTGAAAAAGCATTCGAGTTCCTTCAGTTTGCTGTTAGTATCGGAAAAGAGACTGGAAGCAAAAGACTAGAACGTTTAGCGTACAGACTACTTGGGATAGTTTTTCTGGAATTCCCCGACGACTTTTCCAGAGCTGAGGAGTATTTCAATTGTAGTATCAAACTGCTAGAAGAAATGAGGGATCTTCTGCAAGACAACGACCAATGGAAAATCAGTTTTCGAGATCAATATAGCGTTTATACAGATTTATGGTGTCTTCAATTACGTCAGGGCAAGACCCTCGAGGCCTTTTTTACAGCTGAGCGGGGACGAGCACAAGCTCTCAAGGATCTCATGAAATCAAGATACAGCGTCGAATTAACTCAGTTATCGTCGGAGGAGCAGATGGAAAGAATATCCTGCATTTCAACCCATATTTCATCCCCTACGATATTTATCGCGGAGGTCCCAGAAGAATCAGTGAATTTCTGGTTGCTGTTGAAAGGTCAGCAGTGGCAGTTTGTGCGAAAGAAAACCAATCAGTCCTTGGTTTATTTAATTAAGAAAGCACATCAACAAATGAAAGTTGATAAACCTGTCAGGGGCAAAGATCGTTCCTTGGATGGAATAGAAGATGAAGAGATCGGGGAGTCATCCAGCAGGGGTACAAATGAGGAAGAATCAACTCCACCACAAGAGGGTGATGATGCATTGAAAAAATTGTATGACGTCATTATTGCTCCGTTTTTACACTTGATAAATGGCAATGAACTTGTTATTGTCCCTGATGGAGCATCATTCTTGATTCCTTACGCTGCCCTTGTGGACCAGAATGGCAGGTATTTATCTGAAACGCTGAGAATTCGATTGGCTCCATCTGTGACCAGCTTAATGCTGCTGGCAGAGTGTCCGGATGACCGCCATAGTACATCTGGTGTACTACTCGTCGGTGATCCATGGGTGGAAACTGTTTGCTTAGGCCGCAAAAGGTTTGCGCAGCTCCCTTGGGCCGAGAAAGAGGTGAAAATGCTTGAAGAAATGCTAAACGTCCAGCCTCTTACAGGAAAGAACGCTTCCAAGGAACGAGTATTACGCAGACTCGAGTCAGTTTCCTTAGTGCACATTGCAGCTCATACTCGTTCAGAAACAGGTGAAATTCTTTTGTCTCCTAATCATGCTAGTCCCGAAAGACCCAAAGAGCAGGACTTTCTTTTGGCAATGGAAGATGTGTTGAAGGCAAAGCTGCGTGCTAAGCTTGTTGTCTTAAGCTGCTGTCACACTGGGAAAGGGAAGATCTGTGCTGAAGGAGTAGTTGGTATTGCACGTGCTTTTCTGGGGGCCGGTGCCCGTTCTGTTATTGCGTCACTGTGGGCAATCGAAGACAAAGCCACTATTGAATTAATGAGAAACCTCTACGAACATTTGATTGCAGGGCATAGCGCAAGTAAGTCTCTCAATCAGGCCATGAAATTGGTGCGGGAGTCTGGTGAATTCAATGAAGTGAGGCAATGGGCGCCGTTCGTGCTGATTGGTGATGACGTGACAT
This sequence comes from Porites lobata, assembly GCA_942486035.1. Classification (NCBI taxonomy): domain Eukaryota; kingdom Metazoa; phylum Cnidaria; class Anthozoa; order Scleractinia; family Poritidae; genus Porites; species Porites lobata. The sequence continues at coordinate 46,661 of CALNXK010000556.1, read as the reverse complement.
TTGATTTCCCATTATTGGCCAATGAAGGTAAGATTCTCACACCGAGTTGAGGTAGAATGATGATCACGTGGTTAAGATTCTTAGACGAAAGAGTGCTTTAATCCTAAACCCTTTGATTTTTAGTCCTTGATCCTTAGACTGGAAATGAAACCGGAGTTTCGTTAACAACTCACTTTTGAGAAACAAACAACTGCCCGAAGAGTACTATGTTTAATCCATAAATTAAAGAGTTTGGAATATTTGAACTACAAGTGGAGGCTAAATAACAACTTTTTACGCAACAATATTCCAAATCGGTGTAGTGCGTTATCAAGGGAGGGAGGAAGGAATTAGGTGACTTTGATTGAACTAGATTTTTTTCCAAGGTCATTCCTGTGATCACGTTTTCCCTAGTTTTTGGTGTAAATATAAGACTATTTACTCAACTTAAGTGAAATGGGCGCAAATGGGCGTGATTCTTTCAGGAAAGCACGTGAAGCACACCTTATCCATAAAGCTAAGACAATTGAACCTCTGGGCATCAATAAACGTGATGAACTGTAACTATATATAGTTATATATCTTTTATTTTCTTGTTATCTTGTCTTTTTAAAGTAGCCAGACCATACCACGTCATATTATGTGATTTCCGGTCATTACTTTACTTCATATATATTTATGTTAATTCGTGATATCTCAATAAACCCGATGAAGACTGGTATTGGCTAGTCGAAATATCACAACCAAACTCTATTTCACGTTGTTTGGTCAGTCCCCGCAAAAGTCGTCTTGACTGTAACGTTTTCAATTTGATCTATTTTGACTGATCACGATCTTTTTGGATCCGACGTTGAGCAAGATTGATCGTACACGGTTTTTGCAGTGTTTTTTTTTTTAAACCTTAATTCAACATTCAACTTAAGTATTAACTTTTTTCGTTTCAACTCCCCCCCTCCTCCCCGCAACCCTTCGAGAGTTCGACAGTCAAATGGTCGTCCACTAATAAACACTGCTTATACTTACCACTGCGCCACCGTTGATACTACACAAGTCTTTGTAGAATTTCTTGTTGCCTTGTACTACAAGGATTTTAATAGATTGATGGGTTCTATATGATGCAGAACCAGTCACAATCCAAGATGTCCCCAAGTCGGAGTCCTGCGTTCTGACAAGTTTCATTTCTACTCCTTTCCTATTCGAAAGCCAATTACTCGGAATCTGCCTCCCAGACATCTTGGATTTTGATTGGTTCTGTAGTGGGGTTAGGCTCGATTACCAGCCGCTGTTCGGGAAATGAGCCCGCGCGAGAGAGCAGCGGAAATCGAGCCCAACCTCGTCCCCAGGGTCTTCTCGTTTTCCTACCACCGCGATATTGGAAAATGAGAAACCCCTGGCGACGAGCTTGAAATCTAGCCTACTGTTAAAAGCCTACAGTGGGGTATGAAAACGATGGAAGCTGTTAAAACTTATGGAGGACCGCGCGTCAGAACGCTAACACCCTTTTTTTGTCTCTTTCAGCTACGTCCCGGCCAAGCACAGGGACGGATCATTAGTCTCTGCTGAGTTTATCCACCGCTGTTTACATGTCCAGGGGATAAAGCCAAACAGAGAACCAAGACATTAATTTTTCTGTATATAGCAAAATAGAGCGAAAAGCTGTCAGAAACGACAGCTCATCTATAATATATAGATTTAGCCAGGGCTAAAAGCGAAGCTCTGGTTAATAATACGTGTAAACAAAAAAAAAAATCCTGTAACGCTAAACGGGGCACGACAATGAAAATGGCTTCAAGACTAATTCTAATTAGCAAAAAAACAAATTGCACGTGCAGCACACTTTTTCTTCTAATTAGCAAAAAGCAAATTTGCACGTGCAGCACGCTTTTTTGTCTTTCCCTTGCCGTTGTTTTGCACGACTACAACACTGTTTTGTACGACTAAATGTCAAACTTCCTAGTTACACGCTATTTTTATGGAGAAATTGTCGTATGTGCTTGCCCAATATTTTGTTTCCAGTGTTCATGTTCGCTTTTATTTTTCACTGCCGCTCATTTTTACCTTGCTGGCCGCTAGCATTTCTCATGTTCTCACCGCCGCTTTGAATTTCCTTGTTTTTCTTCCAACGAATTTTCAATAACTCGCTCTAGCTGTTTCTCTGTTATCCATGTTAGTGTACACGTAAAAAATAACGCCGAAAAAGACTCGACTTTTTTCTTTCTAAAAGTCCGGGCGGCCATGTGACTTCGTTCCAAATAAAACGTTGAGTTGCATTTGGGTTCCCATACCTGTTGATTGAGTTATTTTACATTGGTGTGCCTGTGGTGCGGACGGACGGTCGCTCGCTCGCTCGCTCGCTCGGTGTACGGTCACGTGATTACCAAATTTTCTGGGATGGGTAGATTACCACATTTCCTTAGCTATGGGGCTCCGCCCAAGCGCTCGCTTCGCGCGCGGGTGGAGCTCCGCTATAAACATATTAGAATTAACGCAATTCCGGCTGTGTCATTTTTGAGTTCTTCTGTACAAATAGAGGAGTAGAATATTCATTATTTTATCTAATCATGTTTTTTTGTCCTTTCTTGAGTAATAAATAATTTTAACTGAATGCTGCGTAAGTAAAATTCAAGTTTTTCCTTAGATTATTTGTATGTCAAGTCTCCTTTTTATGTAATAACCTTAATTTTCAATATTTTTCATCAGAAAAGAAAGTAAGCAATAAAGTATATTCAGCAATGACACATTGTGGTCTTGTACAAATCATTGAATTATCGAACAACGTATTACTGCCAAAGAAAAGAAGAAAATTTAAGAACTCAACTGTCTTTCAGACACAGACAGACTGATTTTTAATGGCTGCAAATTATATCGATACTACCCCTGGGCTGATCAGATTATATTTCTTTCACAGTATTCTAAGAGATATCGACGCCGAATTTTTAAGACGATAGCTTGATTGAACAAATTTCCAAATTTTACTGATTTCGAAGTTCACTGATTTTTCGTCATGCATGTTTGCCAAAACCTGCATCTGGACTAACCACAATCCCAATGGAGTTAGTCGCCGATAGCCGTGAAAGTTCGACAAGAAGGGACATCTTTAACAACTTATTTTGGAATCTGATTGATGCGTTTTAGATTTCTAAAAACATATCAAATACCGTAACATAGCCCCAAGCCTCAAAAACCACAAACTAATTAACTTTCTTGCTTGCAATTTAGTTTTCTCATGCGCGATTGGCTTTTTTCTTGCAAGAATAATAGGTGTAAAAAATTTATCGTAAATGGCCTAGTAAACGCCGTGGCGTCTATTTAATTTAGGGGTCCATAGATAGGGGACATTTAAAAAGGAGAGGCGTTTATTCTCGTATCTGTTACAAGTTCAACAAAACTAATATGTGTTCCGAGAAAATATCTAGAGAGTTTAATAATAATCCACTCCTTCAATTGACACATTTTTTAATTTAGGCCGTATAGAGATCTATATCTTTCTTTCAAATCCTAACATTGATGTCAGAATCCTGACTGAGGGTTATTGTGTTGCCATCGTTAGTCTCTCCTTACTTTGAAATTGACTTCGAACAAGATGAAATACACAAACGATGATTTTGCTCGTTTTTGCTAATTTCTAGTATTTTGTAATTCTCATAGGCGGCGCTTATTAGAGAGGGGCATCTAATACAATTTTTACAGCGTAGATTGGGTGCTTACTACATAAGAGGCGTTTATTTGGTTATTTATAATACCTAATTTTGTATGTGAAAGGAAACAAATCAGGGTCATAAAATAAAAAGGGTAACGAAATGAGCAATATTTCTCTTAAAAAGGGTCAGGTTTTGAAGGCTCCTACGGTACACTTCTACCCAAACTTTCATTGAGCTGTGCCCCCCCCCCCTCCGCATCCCTCTACCCTGCTAGCAGAGGTTTCCCGCGTGGCTTGTCTGTCGCGTAGTTGGTTTGTTTACGCCCCGTTTTCTCACGGACCGTAAAGAAACCAACTACGCATCAGAAAAGCCCACGGACGATTTCGTGTTATAAAACGTTAAAAGCAATGCAAGAGAGAAACCTCTGCTCGCAGGCAAGGGTACATCACTCGAGCTCTATTAGTAAACTATCTGCGGAAAATAGTATAAAATTGCTGCATGCATAATAAATGTATGGAAAACTGTGCGGAAATCTTACCCAGACTTCTCCTATAAACTGAGCTGGAGAATTTTTGCAAAAATCAATTAACGACTAAACTGCAAAGGGTCCAGACACTGCCAGAGGAGATGTGTTTGTTGTTAGAACATCAAAACCCGTCGAAAACCTCTGAAAAAAAGGGTTATTTTGATCGTGTTACAGTTTCGTTACACATTCTATATATCGCAAACCAAGAGACTGAGGGCTCGCAAGATCGGCTACTTGGCACTTCGTGCCTCGGTCGCCCTTCGGGCGAGGTGCTGTGCGTCAGCGAGGATATGGCTTGCGGTTATTGATTTTCAAAATGGCGAACAACAAAGTCGATCTCGGTATGGATAATAGAAAGACCAGTCTTTCCATTATCTATGTTTAGCATTAGTAAAACACCACTTTTTTTCTATTTTCCGTTTTGCTGTGGAGGAAAGTTTTTGATGATGGTGTTTCATCGTCGATCGAAACGAATTAAAATATTTTCTGAAACGCTTGTTACAAAGTACCTTTATAGTGTGATAGTAATTATTACATCGAAACGTGCATGTATACTTATACATAATTACTTGAAAGAAAAAAAGAAAGTTTTCTAATTAGTTAATATTGGTTGTCCCTGTCTTAAATTTAACGTTTTATGCCTTTTAACCGATGCTTAAATTAATAAAACACACCACTGAACTTGTTTAAAGTCTGTTTTCGTTGGGCTCGGTCGTCGACGTCTTGCCGACGTCGCTCAAAAAAGCCGACTTTTTGGGCAATTCTGTACTATATATTGTATCCAAACAAAATAACTCTTCTAAATAAGATAAGTGTATTGAAAGAGGTAATGTAGATTGTATGCTGGAATTTGGCATGTGATCAACGTTGAATAGAATGTTGAAAGTGTATCTGTCGTTAACACCGCTGGAGTGAAGGGCCGTGTAACGCTATTTTTAACCACTGGAATGTCGCGTTTTTTCGCAAAATTAGGGTTGAACTCGAGGTCTTTCGGGCTACTTAAAATCGTTTGCCCAGAGATTTGTTTTCTGGTAGATTGGGGCCTAGTCAAGCCGTAGAAAGTCAATTTGCGAAATTCTAAGTTATAGCGCATTGTAAAAATTTGCATTATTATTTTTATCCCTATAATTTTAAACGGTAGAAATTGTCAGTAGGGTCTATTTTTAACAATACTTGTTTGGCCACAAAATTATTACAGCTTTCACAAATCTATCATCTTATAAGAAAGAAAGCGTCATAAAAACTATTCGTGTTCTTCAAAGGCTGCCAAACCGGTGTAGTTTGACGTACGAGTCAATGAAATTTGTGTAAAATTTCTTTTTACCGGAAGTCGATTTTTGAGCTCCGAACGGGCAAAATGAGTTTTATCGAATTTTAACAAATGAACACGTTATTTGGGAAAACTCATCGATAACCCTTTTAAGGGTTATCGATGAGCCTAAAATGAGTGAAATCCGAATTTTGAACTTGTGTACTTGTCGATTTTTGTCGATATGTACAGACAGTCGGCTTAAGTTCGTTCCAGGCCCCACTGTTGCGTGGAAAATCATTGGACTGGACTACCACGTCGAAGATTTTTTTAAAGCTTTTCTGCGTAATTATGTATAGGTAATGAAACCCAATAAAGCTAATAAAAAAGTCTACAGCTCTATAAAATGATTCACAAGGGCAAGGCCTAACGTACTGAGCCGTGGTCACGAAACGTGAACTCTTGCTCTCTTTATTTGCCACATAATTATGCATCCCGAAGAGCTCATGTAGCTTTTGTAGCTTTTCCATCAGGTAGCGGTAAGCATTAACACTAAGAATCTGGGTCTTAAGGTTCCTTGTTAGCCCATATTTTTATGCCTGCAGAAGAGCAAGCAAGTCACCGGAAGGATTTGTGTTGTTTCGATCTGACAATGGAAAGCATAATCTAAATCGTTGATCCCCAGCGTTTGGCGCTGTACTTCAGCAATGCATATTTCTTTTTCCATGTCTGTTGCCTCATTCCACCTGCCTTATTGTATGCCCTTGTCAATGATTCTTTTTTTTATCTCGCTTCTGTTCTAATCTAAGTAATGACGACCTAATTTCTTAGAGGCCAGGTCTGAAAAACGGTGTGAAACTGAAATGACTATTTTTGGTCTGAAAAGGGGTCCGGAGGGCACACCTCCAACAAGAATCCCCAGGAGTATCACCCGTGATTACATGTACTTCCGCACTAATGCGGATCACCACTAAAAAGGTTTCACTTCATTCTATACGTATTTACCTAGAGAGATACCAGTGACTGTGGCTTAATTCAGGTGCAACGGGTATACCAAGGGTAGTTTCTGAGCAGTGATGTGCATAAGGCTTCAAAATATTTGCAATACCAATTACCTATACCAGTATTGAGTAGAAATTTTTGTAATGCTAGAGTGCATTGTCTCTTCATCTGTTCTTCTGTACATTCACACCCTGAGTGAGTTCCTCCAGCCAATGCTTATTTTCCCCAATTTTTTGTTTTCGTGTCTTGACCGAAGTACTGCAAATAGCTGTATCACGACAATGATGAATATGACTTTTCGACATTATCTATTCATAGCATAGAATTATTTTTTCGAACCAACACAATCGCCACTTGCACTGATTATAACAGATTGACTAACAGATGGCAAATTAAACTCAAAACAGTCTTATTCCCTGGTAGGATTCGAGGTGTCGAAAAATACTTTTAGAATACACTTTTAGAATACACACACTTTGTCAAGTAAAATTGTCAAATTTCCGCGTTGTTTCCTGAGTCACGTGCACCTACTCTACTAATAGCGAAATGTCTATTAATATTAAATTGACTTTCAAGAAAACTAGAAATCTGGATGCAAGAAAAAAAAAATAGTTTGTAAAAACCTTCCGTGCAAATTTAACATAAAGAATCCGGCGTAGCATGGCGGTTTTGTCGCGCGAAGCTCGCACGAACGAGCCTTGCTCTCGCCCCAATCTCCTCGCTGTTTCACAGCCCTCACCCGCTTTAGCTTATACTGCGCACCAGACCAAAACTGCGCAGGCTAATAAATAACACGGAAAGGAAAGAAGTTGAAAAAGGCATTGGAGGTCACATTTGCGATGGACCTTGGGACTTCTCCCATAGCAGGCCGCGCAATAACCAACTGTACCAGGAGTGTACCAATCCTTGCCCCTCAAAAGCAAAATGCAAACGCAAAGTAGCGCAGTAGAAAGCCTACCTGACCGAGTGGGAATTGTGTTTCCAAAATTGAGTGATGTTACATGATCACTTTTGAGCTTTTCCTTGCTCCTAAATGAAGAAGATATCGATACCCTCTTAAAGGATGCGAGTTTCGAGCCAGTTGCAGCCATTATCATGATCGATTATGTCTCACACAAAGGAACAGACCTGCCCTGACGAATCTCAGTTCTTATTTTAAGTGGTTCGTTGTATCTTTCAACGCAACGTATATACTGAATATTTCGAACCTCGAAAATCTCTACTAGTAGATTTTCCCAAGTCTGAGAAGGAAAACTTTGTTGAAGAAATTGCTACCCCTTGAGATAAGATGAGATACAAAGTCACGCATACAACTTCGCATACAGTATTTCAAATAGATAACTGGGCTAAACGCTTTCTTAGCGTCTTATCGCGTCACATTTACGAACAAATTAGTATTATTTGCCCAAGAAATTCTACTGCGATATCTTGAGGAGTCGATCTTAATGAAAAACTATTTTTAGCTAAGACCCCGAGGTCGGGTGTCACGAACCAGTGACGCACGCGGATACGACCATTTTACAAACCAGATAACATTGCAACAAAACAAGTATAAACACGGAATCATCGGCCAATATAGTTTCAAATGATTTAGAAATAACCTTATTAAAATGAAAAAGAACTAAGGTTAGATCCATCAAAGCCATCAAGAGAAGTTGGACTTTCACGAGCAAAGCGACAAGGCAAGTGTTCGTTGATTATCAGGTCTTCAAAATTTCTGTAAATTCAAACGGCGAGCAAGTTCGAAAAAGTAAAGGGCACAGAAATTTTATTCCTTTTTACGTTTTACTATCATTTTTAGTTTGTATAAATACAGATAAAAAAGTTCAGACAGGTGCCACACTTTTTTAAACTGCCCTCAAAGTTGAGCTATTTTCTTGTTTTGATGGAAGGCCGATAACACGTGCCAGAAAAAAGGATTCTTGCCGTTAAAATGAATAAATAATTCGGAACTGTGGTATGGCTAGGACATCTAGAGTGGTATATCCGTATATTAAAAAGAAAATCGGGCTTCTTGAACGAGTTGTTTGTTTAACTAGCGCGATTTTTGCAGTTTCAAAGGCTATGGCGCCGGTGGCAACCGGCCGAAAATTCAAAAATTCGTAAAATATTATATTTCGCATTTTCGGGTCAAACAAAATGCATTTTTGTAACTAACTAGTTAAAGACTTTAATATCCTAGAATAGGAGGTAAATCAATTTTTTGATCGGAAATCACTGGTCGGTTCTTACGGAGACATGCTCTTTTCAGAACAATTTGTTTATTTTGCACCAGATGTCTGAAGGAAAAACAGAAAAGTGAATCTATAGTATGAGGATTGATTCAGCTGTGCGCAGTGGTTCTTGTTTTCATTAATGTGCAGCTATACTCAATTTCGCACAAAACATAGGATTAAAAGAGTAGATTGCCGAAACTGTTACACTGAAGCATTCAAAATAGCTCATGCACGTAAAACGTGCCTATGTTTTTTGCAAGCCAATGAACAAGGAGAAAAGTTGTTGACAACAATGTTGCGCTAGTTTAAAAGAGTCGTAAATTTTTCGATGTGGCTTGTGTTTTCTCCTAATTTGCACTGGAATTTACCCTGAGTACCAGAGGTTTTTCTCGTGCAGCGGGAATTTTCTGTGTTGGCCGAAGGACGACACATCTTCCGCCGTAGGCCGAAGCCACGAGCGGCGAAGACGCGAGAAAAACCTCTGAGTGGTGCTTTTTACCGTCCCCGTTGACCTTTGAGTTTTATCGGATTACATTTAAGCCAATCAGATTGGAAGTCTGCAACTGTGATCATGTAGACCGGCACGTGAAGAAATGTTCAACGACTCACATTATCCTTAGAAAAACAAGCTGGAGTTTTAAAAAATCCATTGCTTAAGAGAAATCGTGACTGAGCCACATCGCAATTCTCCTAAGTTGATGTAGCTTCAGTTTGAACTGCAATCCATTCTTCGAGATTTGGATCTGAAAATCACTATCCGTGAGAATTTAACAGCCTACTAAAAACGCTAACGAGCTGGGCCAAGCGTGACAAAACATTACAGGAAACTGTCACATTCACCGACAAAAAGAAAATCGCTTATAATTACGCAGATCCAGGAGGCACTTTGGAGAAATTAAACAACCTAAAACCCTTATTTAGCCGCAATGAAGAGTCTAAAATTTCAAAAGAGGTCAAAGAAAATGCTCTTGCATAAGAGGGCAGATCATGCCGACCAGAAACAACAACCGCAGAAAATCAATATGCGTGTCACGACCTCTCAAGTATGAAATAAGCGGCAAAAATCAAATTTGCTCAGTCAAAACGTTTTCGTCTAGAGCATAGTCTACCCAACAGAAAAAAATAAATTCATTGGAACAAGCAGCATTTTGGATTGAGGTAAAAGTCGTGTGTTGCCTACCGACCCCTTGTTTATACTAAGAATAAATGTTTTGTTGAACTCCTAATTCATCAATACAAATTATTTCAAAACATGTTGTAATCGTTTGAAATAGGAAATTAGTAAAGCTTAAATCATATTAATGCAAAAGTTGAATGCGATAAAAGCTTAATTGCGTTGAATAAAATCAAACACCCCACTCGATTGCTCATAGCTTAACTTGTCTACAACATCAAACCCTTCTAGTACATTGCTTATGCTTTCCTTCAATGCTCTTTTAAAACTTTCCGAAGCCCCCATCACAACAACGCTCGCAGGTACACTTACGTCATGTCAACAGCACAGTTGGAAATATTCTTTCACGTGCTCTATTCTTTTCAACCAATTGTCGCGTCTGTTAGATTTAAAGTCCCTCAGGTGGTCGTTAGGAACCAATCAGCCGTCTTGTCCAAAATCTGGAGCAACTGATTTAACCGTGCTAACGATTGGATCGGCGCCATCAAAGCAATAGCGATCTACTCCAGAGGCTTTTCGCGCGGGTCACTATAAAGACTTGACAGAACCAGAAACCGCGCTAGGAAAGTCTCTGGCACCCAAGGTAACTGGAATTTTGTCTGTTTTTGAAGATTTTTGTTAATTGACGCCAGTATTTTTATGCGTCATCACATTGTCAAAGTTTGTTCCACAATACTTTGACAATGTGATGACGCAATTTATCATTAATAAGAGTACAGACACATTTTAAAAAGCCGGCGTCAATTTGTTAAAAGGCCCTCATGGGTGTCCAGTGGAAAACAACATGGGTGATAGCTTTGAAATTCTGACCCTGATATTCCGAACAGGTCTGTATCTTTTACCAAATTTAAATTTCTTTTGACTTATATCGAACAAAATCTATATTGTTCTCATACGATGTCAATGAGTTGCCCAAGATTGCCTTTTTATCTTTAACCCAAGTTACAGGTGCGCTCGGATGAAAGTACAATTTCCGCTATGTAAGCAGGAACAATTAATGTCCTAACGGGTGAACGGTTCATTACCTCACGGTTGGAATGTGTCAAAATACACTCGAGGTTTCACGGTTCGCGGTAGTGACTCGTACATTTATTTGGGCTAACACGCAGCATAATCTATCATTTGACTCTGGTTGAGTCGAAGAGAACAGTTAGAATGTCGCAGTTTCTGTGGTCTACAGGTAAGTACACTCGCAGTGCTCGTGGCTGTCGGAGCAGTCGGTTGCTTGGTGATTAGGCAAGTTCGAGTTTTCGGTCACGAAAGCTCAAATGTGGCACAAGTTATGTAATTGCTCATCGATGATTCTCGTCCCGGCTCCAAAGACAGTTTTTGTCCCGCCGATTTCATTCTTCCACAAAAACAAACGTTGAATTCGATCAGACATTCTAAGGGCACGTTTCTTTACTAAAAACCCAAATCCGGATGGTGTCTAGAAAACGACGACCTAGAAAACGAAGACCTACGACCCATAAAACGACGACCTAGAAAACGACGACCACCTAGAAAGCGACGACCTGGAAAAATACGACCTAGAAAACGACGCCCTAGAAAGCGACGACCTAGAAAACGACGACCTCGAAAGTGACGACCTCGACCTAGAAAAGGATGACCCTAAAAGACCTAGGAAACGACGACCTAGAAAGCGACGACCTCCTTATATTCGCATTTACTTTCAACCACTAAATTGTAAACGACCCTATTCATCTTTTCAGGGCGTGAATGGAAAAAGATATGTAATTACTAACATTCTGAACTGCGGATTAAGATGTGAAAGTAGAAATAGTTCACTGGGGGGGGTGGGGGCACTTGGGTATTTTTTGGGTGGGTATGTGCCGCCCAGGACTCCAAATTGGCACCCTGTTCTAGAAAAAATTTCCCCTAAAATTGATACCCCGTTCTAGAAATGGGCCAATTTTTTATACCCCGTCAGTAGAATTCGCCCTAAAAGTGATACCCAGTTCTAGAAATGAGCCAATTTTTACACTCCGTTCTGAGGTGCAACAAGATTACAACGGTTTGCTTGTTAACGCATTGAACCGTATTTTTAAAAAGCAATCTGTCCTTGAATAATTTCAAATGGCTGCTTACAAAAGTAGAGCTTTCGTGTGTTCGAAATATTATACCCCTTTCTAGAAAACGCGTCTGAAATGGATACCCCGTTCTAAATCAGGAGCTTCAAAATCACGACCCCTTTGGGCGGCACATACCCGTATAGGGAATGTATGGGAGTACCCCGGGGAGGGTGAGCAGTGAAGTAAGTCATACAATTTTGACAGCCCGGTTTTCTTAAATTTGATATACTATGTCTTAATAGCAATGATATTTATTAAAAGATTTTCCAATCTGGAGAATACTGAGAAGTTATCGTGAAAAATTCACTGTTGAATGCAGGAATGTAGATTTCTATTTGATACTACATGCGGCAGCGACATACTGAGCTGTGCTAGGGCGACTTAAGCCCGCACAGAACCGGATCCACTTTAGACAGTTTGCAAAGAAATATCAAAATATTTCTTTGCAATTAAAATTCAATTTCGTTTTCGAGATCGTCGCTTTCTAGGTCGTCGTTTTGTGGGTCGTAAGTCTTCGTTTTCTAGACACCCCTTAAAAGGGTCGATTTTTAATCCGTAAACGGATCTATGGTTTCTTTACTAAAATCGAAAAAGGGATTATTGATCCAAATGATCCATAACGGAGGTGGATTCTTTGGATCATATCCAAAACTGGATACTTTGGATACATGATCCGAAATGTTTCTTTACTAGGGATCCGAAAAGAGTGAATACAGCCAGCGGTAACTCGAAACAATTTTAATACATACAGTAGCTGTTTGACAACACTGCTCATCTTTACGTCCATTTTTGAACTCGAGGCATGGATTAAACGATCGATGTTATCGGTTTTATGGGGATGGTAAAATCGCCATAGACACAGGACCTACATTGCACTAGTTCACTAGGACAAATCAAGACAAAACTATAACACAACTTCGCCGGGGGTGTCTGTAAGATGTGGTGGAAACAGACTGCGAATGGCGGACGGCGGACGGGGGACGGTGGACGGCGCACGGCGCACGGCGAAAAACAATAAATAAATGAATAAAAATAAGTAAATAAATAAAAATAAATAAGTGTATAAGATAATTATATAAGATAGATCAATAAATAAGACAAATAAATAAATAAAAAGAATTCAAAATATTAAAATTTAACGGGAGCCTCATGTTTAAACATCAGTTGTGACATCTCTGGATCGTCGGCGAGAAGATAAACTGAGTAGCCAGTTATGAAGTTTGCTCGAATGTCACTTCCAACTCGTGGCTGAGCAGAAAAGATGAGTGGTATTTGTCGTTTCAGTTTGCGAAATTCTTTTGCGATTTGGTCCGTGCCGTGATGTCGAAAAGAATGCGGACAAAAGAAGTTACGCTTGGCCTAGAGCTAAGTTAATTTTGCAGTATCTTTATTTGTTTTATACATTTGCTGTTTGCCGCAGCCCACTGCTTTAGATCTGACTCCGATTGTATAACAAACACACAAACAAAACTTTAAAAGGTGGAAGAGCGGGTTCGGCCTCTCGCCTAGATTCAAGCCTTTTTGAAGAGGGGTGAGAGGAGAGAGCTTTAAAAAAAGCCCGGGGGGTACTTCCTGATATAAGCCACATAGGTATGTGCCGCCCCAAAGGGTTGGGTTTTTGCGCCGTTTTGGTCTTGAAACGGGTCTACACTTTGCCCAGTTTGGTCTGTAATTGGGTATGGGTTTCGAGAAAACTACGGGAGTGTATGAACGTATTTATCGGTTCAATTCCAAACAAATAACAAATAAAGAGAAATATGCGAATTAAAAATGTATTTTAAGAAATCTTTTGTTACCGTTCTAATCTATTAATTAATGATGATAATGATGACATAGTTTAATAGAAGCCAGGTCTGAAAACGAGTGTGAAAAATGACAAAATCAAAATAAGAGTACAGACACATTTTAAAAAGCCGGCGTCAATTTGTTAAAAGGCCCTCATGGGTGTCCAGTGGAAAACAACATGGGTGATAGCTTTGAAATTTACCCTGATATTCCGAACAGGTCTGTATCTTTACCAAATTTAAATTTCTTTTGACTTATATCGAACAAAATCTATATTGTTCTCATACGATGTCAATGAGTTGCCCAAGATTGCCTTTTTATCTTTAACCCAAGTTACAGGTGCGCGCGGATGAAAGTACAATTTCCGCTATGTAAGCAGGAACAATTTATGTCCTAACGGGTGAACGGTTCATTACCTCACGGTTGGAATGTGTCAAAATACACTCGAGGTTTCACGGTTCGCGGTAGTGACTCGTACATTTATTTGGGCTAACACGCAGCATAATCTATCATTTGACTCTGGTTGAGTCGAAGAGAACAGTTAGAATGTCGCAGTTTCTGTGGTCTACAGGTAAGTACACTCGCAGTGCTCGTGGCTGTCGGAGCAGTCGGTTGCTTGGTGATTAGGCAAGTTCGAGTTTTCGGTCACGAAAGCTCAAATGTGGCACAAGTTATGTAATTGCTCATCGATGATTCTCGTCCCGGCTCCAAAGACAGTTTTTGTCCCGCCGATTTCATTCTTCCACAAAAACAAACGTTGAATTCGATCAGACATTCTAAGGGCACGTTTCTTTACTAAAACCCAAATCCGGATGGTGTCTAGAAAACGACGACCTAGAAAACGAAGACCTACGACCCATAAAACGACGACCTAGAAAACGACGACCACCTAGAAAGCGACGACCTGGAAAAATACGACCTAGAAAACGACGCCCTAGAAAGCGACGACCTAGAAAACGACGACCTCGAAAGTGACGACCTCGACCTAGAAAAGGATGACCCTAAAAGACCTAGGAAACGACGACCTAGAAAGCGACGACCTCCTTATATTCGCATTTACTTTCAACCACTAAATTGTAAACGACCCTATTCATCTTTTCAGGGCGTGAATGGAAAAAGATATGTAATTACTAACATTCTGAACTGCGGATTAAGATGTGAAAGTAGAAATAGTTCACTGGGGGGGGGGGGGCACTTGGGTATTTTTTGGGTGGGTATGTGCCGCCCAGGACTCCAAATTGGCACCCTGTTCTAGAAAAAATTTCCCCTAAAATTGATACCCCGTTCTAGAAATGGGCCAATTTTTTATACCCCGTCAGTAGAATTCGCCCTAAAAGTGATACCCAGTTCTAGAAATGAGCCAATTTTTTACACTCCGTTCTGAGGTGCAACAAGATTACAACGGTTTGCTTGTTAACGCATTGAACCGTATTTTTAAAAGCAATCTGTCCTTGAATAATTTCAAATGGCTGCTTACAAAAGTAGAGCTTTCGTGTGTTCGAAATATTATACCCCTTTCTAGAAAACGCGTCTGAAATGGATACCCCGTTCTAAATCAGGAGCTTCAAAATCACGACCCCTTTGGGCGGCACATACCCGTATAGGGAATGTATGGGAGTACCCCCCCGGGGAGGGTGAGCAGTGAAGTAAGTCATACAATTTTTGACAGCCCGGTTTTCTTAAATTTGATATACTATGTCTTAATAGCAATGATATTTATTAAAAGATTTTCCAATCTGGAGAATACTGAGAAGTTATCGTGAAAAATTCACTGTTGAATGCAGGAATGTAGATTTCTATTTGATACTACATGCGGCAGCGACATACTGAGCTGTGCTAGGGCGACTTAAGCCCGCACAGAACCGGATCCACTTTAGACAGTTTGCAAAGAAATATCAAAATATTTCTTTGCAATTAAAATTCAATTTCGTTTTCGAGATCGTCGCTTTCTAGGTCGTCGTTTTGTGGGTCGTAAGTCTTCGTTTTCTAGACACCCCTTAAAAGGGTCGATTTTTAATCCGTAAACGGATCTATGGTTTCTTTACTAAAATCGAAAAAGGGATTATTGATCCAAATGATCCATAACGGAGGTGGATTCTTTGGATCATATCCAAAACTGGATACTTTGGATACATGATCCGAAATGTTTCTTTACTAGGGATCCGAAAAGAGTGAATACAGCCAGCGGTAACTCGAAACAATTTTAATACATACAGTAGCTGTTTGACAACACTGCTCATCTTTACGTCCATTTTTGAACTCGAGGCATGGATTAAACGATCGATGTTATCGGTTTTATGGGGATGGTAAAATCGCCATAGACACAGGACCTACATTGCACTAGTTCACTAGGACAAATCAAGACAAAACTATAACACAACTTCGCCGGGGGTGTCTGTAAGATGTGGTGGAAACAGACTGCGAATGGCGGACGGCGGACGGGGACGGTGGACGGCGCACGGCGCACGGCGAAAAACAATAAATAAATGAATAAAAATAAGTAAATAAATAAAAATAAATAAGTGTATAAGATAATTATATAAGATAGATCAATAAATAAGACAAATAAATAAATAAAAAGAATTCAAAATATTAAAATTTAACGGGAGCCTCATGTTTAAACATCAGTTGTGACATCTCTGGATCGTCGGCGAGAAGATAAACTGAGTAGCCAGTTATGAAGTTTGCTCGAATGTCACTTCCAACTCGTGGCTGAGCAGAAAAGATGAGTGGTATTTGTCGTTTCAGTTTGCGAAATTCTTTTGCGATTTGGTCCGTGCCGTGATGTCGAAAAGAATGCGGACAAAAGAAGTTACGCTTGGCCTAGAGCTAAGTTAATTTTTGCAGTATCTTTATTTGTTTTATACATTTGCTGTTTGCCGCAGCCCACTGCTTTAGATCTGACTCCGATTGTATAACAAACACACAAACAAAACTTTAAAAGGTGGAAGAGCGGGTTCGGCCTCTCGCCTAGATTCAAGCCTTTTTGAAGAGGGGTGAGAGGAGAGAGCTTTAAAAAAAGCCCGGGGGGTACTTCCTGATATAAGCCACATAGGTATGTGCCGCCCCAAAGGGTTGGGTTTTTGCGCCGTTTTGGTCTTGAAACGGGTCTACACTTTGCCCAGTTTGGTCTGTAATTGGGTATGGGTTTCGAGAAAACTACGGGAGTGTATGAACGTATTTATCGGTTCAATTCCAAACAAATAACAAATAAAGAGAAATATGCGAATTAAAAATGTATTTTAAGAAATCTTTTTGTTACCGTTCTAATCTATTAATTAATGATGATAATGATGACATAGTTTAATAGAAGCCAGGTCTGAAAACGAGTGTGAAAAATGACAAAATCAAAATAAGAGTACAGACACATTTTAAAAAGCCGGCGTCAATTTGTTAAAAGGCCCTCATGGGTGTCCAGTGGAAAACAACATGGGTGATAGCTTTGAAATTTACCCTGATATTCCGAACAGGTCTGTATCTTTACCAAATTTAAATTTCTTTTGACTTATATCGAACAAAATCTATATTGTTCTCATACGATGTCAATGAGTTGCCCAAGATTGCCTTTTTATCTTTAACCCAAGTTACAGGTGCGCGCGGATGAAAGTACAATTTCCGCTATGTAAGCAGGAACAATTTATGTCCTAACGGGTGAACGGTTCATTACCTCACGGTTGGAATGTGTCAAAATACACTGGAGGTTTCACGGTTCGCGGTAGTGACTCGTACATTTATTTGGGCTAACACGCAGCATAATCTATCATTTGACTCTGGTTGAGTCGAAGAGAACAGTTAGAATGTCGCAGTTTCTGTGGTCTACAGGTAAGTACACTCTCAGTGCTCGTGGCTGTCGGAGCAGTCGGTTGTTTGGTGATTAGGCAAGTTCGAGTTTTCGGTCACGAAAGCTCAAATGTGGCACAAGTTATGTAATTGCTCATCGATGATTCTCGTCCCGGCTCCAAAGGCAGTTTTCACTCTTCCACAAAAACAAACGTTGAATTCGATCAGACATTCTAAGGGCACGTTTCCTTTACTAAAAACCCAAATCCGGATGGTGTCTAGAAAACGACGACCTAGAAAACGAAGACCTACGACCCATAAAACGACGACCTAGAAAACGACGACCACTTAGAAAGCGACGACCTAGAAAACGACGACCTAAAAAACGACGACCTCGAAAGTGACGACCTAGAAAACGACGCCCTAGAAAGCGACAACCTAGAAAACGACGACCTCGAAAGTGACGACCTACAATGTAGAAAACTACGACCTCGAAAGTGACGACCTCGACCTAGAAAAGGATGACCCCAGATGACCTAGAAAGCGACGACCTCCTTATATTCGCATTTACTTTTAACCACTAAATTGTAAACGACCCTATTCATGTTTTCAGGGCGTGAATGGAAAAATATATGTAATTATTAACATTCTGAACTGCGGATAAAGATGTGAAAGTAGAAATAGTTAAATAAACAACCCAAGCGGTCGAAAAAGAACCAGAAAAAAATTCAGGCCTGACCAACAGAAGGGCCGTTGACAAAATCTGGATGAGACAGGATCAGTTCAACCCCTGAACACTATCCCTAACCTTTTGTCATTTTAACGAAATACAGGGCGGGGTTGATCCTATCATCGGACCAGATTCGGCTTTTGTTCAGTGATGGTTACTTTTCAGTGATGAATCAAATGATGACTTGTGTTGAAAACGTTACTGAGATAAAAATATCATTTTTAGCGGATTTTACTACGGCATGCGTAGGATTATAACGTTTTTGAGCGGAAGCTTGCCGCTCGCCCCTCAAGCACACGCGCTCTCAAGCTATTGTGGATTTTAGTAATTATTATAGGGGTAATATTAGTGATAATGAAGGTAGACAAATTACTGGCAGAAACATGCGAAACAGTATTTTAATTTTAAAACAACAAGCATGAGTGAAAAAATTGAATATTTAATAGACTGCTTGCAGTCCTCCTTTTCTCTTAAAATCCGTCTTGTTCTCATTCCAACCCCGTCCCCAGGTTCCTGTCTTACTCTTCCCCCGGCGGAGCGGAAGTAGGAGACAGAGAGAACCCTGGCAAACGTTGTTGGTTCTCATCCTAGCCAGCGCGATTGTAACGAACGATATTCTCGCAGTCTTCGTAATTATTTAAAGGCAGGAATTTTTAACATTAGTCATAAAAGTTAACATTAAAAATTTTGTAGCGAAACCGGTCATGCAGAGAAGCTTGTTAGGCCATCACGTGACTTGTCTCATGGCTGAGAGCTTCCTTACAACCTTTTTTTCCATCTTGAAAAGGGTTTTAGAGGCCGAAATTGACAAAACTTAAGACGGAATCCACCAGCACATTGAGTAATTTTGATTTTCAGTACACAAAAATCCTGTACCAGAATAATTTATAGCATATTGCATTCTTTCTTACATTTTTCAAGGGCTTAAAATGTAATAAATCATCTGTAGTAACACCAAAAAAGATTTCTTATGGGAGCCGGAGAAAATGAATGTCAAATTTCACAAAATTACATCTCACAGTGGCGGATCCAGGGGAGGGGTCCGGGGGGCTAGGGCCCCCCCTTATTTTTAAACCAAACTAACTGAGGCCCAAGGAGCCGAAAAAATTTTTTTTGGAGACTCTTCCCCCCCTTATCTAAGGGTCTGGATGACCGGCCCCTCTTATCTCAATGTCTGGATCCGGCACTGTCTTACACATGAAATTTACAGAATTTTACCTGTGGAATCACAATTCTTGTGAAATTTGACATTCATTTTCTCGGACTTCCATGAGAAATTTTCTTTGGAGTTACTACAGATGATTTATTATATCTCTAGCCCTTGAAAAATGTAAAAAAGAATGCAATATTGTTTAAATTATTCTGCTACAAGATTTTTGTCCATCGAAAATTAAAATTACTCAATTTCCAAAAGGATTCCATCTTAACAACTTTTTCAAAAAACAGATTTTTCTTCTTCAGATCTCTGCAATGGATGCAAAATAATCGTTAGAACCCCGTACAAAAGCCAAGAAAATGCTTAATTGTTATTTGAAAAAAAAAGGTACATTTTATTACTCCATGAAGACCTTCCAGACTTTCCGGTTGTGAATGCTAATCCGGTTATGGATTACGGTCAGAGGAATCTCCATTTCCTCAGCCCAGAGGTCCCCATCTTGACTTATATATGAGAGGTTTATCTTCTTAAACGTCGCTGGAATCTTTGAGTTGGGTTGACGCGGCACAAACCCTCGCCGGTGCGCAGAAGACTATACAGTAAAAGCTCGCATATAAGAACTTAGTGATTTAAGAACCTACAGGCTGAAATTCGGCATTTAAATACCCCAAAATACAAGAACCTGTTCAGCCTGGCAAAGAAAAATACTGGTCCTTATACAAAAAAAAAATCTCTCCAATTTTGATCCCTCAAAAATCCGGATGTTAATTGAGTAAGAAACTTCTGACAAAAAGTTATCGTGTATATCTCTTCTTTGATTTACATTTGTTTGGATTTTCACAAGAAATATGTTTTCCATAAACCATTATGTATTAATAGTACAATACTTCTACCAATGGTTCAGTACGCTACGAAAAGTACGAAAAATAAGAACCTATTAGTAATGGTAGCACGACTGAGTGGAGTCCAATTCGGTCTGTAATCATACGAGTGATTAACAAAATCTAGACTACGAGCAGTCCCCCATATTTCCTCAGGGATAGTAGAGCGAGCGAAACGCGACCGCGCGTAAAAATCACCCCACGCGAGAAAAGGCGACACACGGCGGGGAGACTGTTATATAACAGTTATATAACAGTTTTTCGCTCTCCCCGCCGCGTGTCGCCTTTTCTCGCGTGCGGTGATTTTCACGCGCGGTTGCGTTTCGCTCGCTCTACTATCCCTGAGGAAATATGGGGGACTACTCGTAGTCTAAACAAATTCGGACGACCGCGTAGCGGGAGTCCGATTTGTTTAATCACGAGTATGGTTACAGACCGAATTGGACGACACGAAGTTCTGTTACCAATTAATCATAACTTTAACAAAATTTGCGATATAATAGGCTATTTTTAAATCAAAACAGAAGAAATTCGAAATTTTGTTTTGCTAGCAGTGAAAAAAATCAGTCATTTGAGCGCGCGCTTGATGGCGCGTACCGTCCAATTACTTAGACATGACGCGTACTGTCCTACTAAACCGTCCGATTAGTATAGGTAATGCTGAAATCAGGGCAGTTGATAGCCACTCATATTTGACAATTTTGTCATAAGAACCTAATCAGCCTGCTTTGCGAAAAACTACCCTAAAATATAAGAACCTGTTCAGCCTGACCTCAAAAATTGTAGGTTCTTATATGCTAGTTTTTTACTGTATCAGACATTTCAGATTTATGTCTGCATGCCTATTTTTGTGTAGGGGTGAGCAGTGAAGTAAGTCATACAATTTTTGACAGCCCGGTTTTCTTAAATTTGATATACTATGTCTTAATAGCAATGATATTTATTAAAAGATTTTTCAATCTGGAGAATACTGAGACGTTATCGTGAAAAATTCACTGTTGAATGCAGGAATGTAGATTTCTATTTGATACTACCTGCGGCAGCGACATACTGAGCTGTGCTAGGGCGACTTAAGCCCGCACAGAACCGGATCCACTTTAGACAGTTTGCCAAGAAATATCAAAATACTTCTTTGCAATTAAAATTCAATTTCGTTTTCTAGGTCGTCGCTTTCTAGGTCGTCGTTTTCTAGGTCGTCGTTTTATGGATCGTAAGTCTTCGTTTTCTAGACACCCCTTAAAAGGGTCGATTTTTAATCCGTAAACGGATATATGGTTTCTTTACTAAAATCGAAAAAGGGATTATTGATCCAAATGATCCATAACGGAGGTGGATTCTTTGGATCATATCCCAAACCGGATACTTTGGATACATGATCCGAAATGTTTCTTAACTACGGATCCGAAAGGAGTAAATACAGCCAGCGGTAACTCGAAACAATTTTATTATATACAGCAGCTGTTTGACACTGGCACTGCCCATCTTTACAGCCATTTTTGAACTCGAGGCATGGATTAAACGATCGATGTTATCGGTTTTATCGGGATGGTAAAATCGCAATAGACACAGGACTAGCCTGTGTAGCAAGCGTTTCCTCGCGAGGTTCGTCTAGAAAGCTGGGACAAGAGCAAAAAAAAAATGAATGACGGGGGAGGGGGAGGGGAAAGAAGGAACCGCTTGCCAGCAAACCCCCCGATTTTGAAAAACTGCGTTCGCCCACGAACGCAGCTTCTGATTGGCGCGGTGCGGGTAGTGTTGATTACTTAGCATTCGAATCATCAATCAAACCAGGTATGCTTTGTTTTCGTGCGTCACAGATCTGGTCTCATCTGATTTGTGGTCGCAGATTACAAATGCTTTGGACTGATATTTATTGGAATCGTGTTTGTGCGAAGGTTTATGAGATCAGAGTCTTCAAAGTATAATTGGAGATCGAGCAGTGGAGACTAGGGAAGGCCAATCTATTGAGAATCACAGCGTGCCGATCTGACTGGAAAAAATGGACTGTTTGTTGGAGATAACATCAACATAAATCAGAACATCGGTACTCGACACTAGCTGAAGCCGCCATGGACAAGCGATTTGTCAGCTTTTTGAAATGAAAAGATTCTTTTTGTTTATTGGAAATCTAGCGGCATCTATTTTAGAGAACGTTTCGACACAGGCTGAAGAGCAGCCGCTCTGCAAAACTTATACCCGACGGAGTGAATTGTTCTTGACGTGTCGAAAGGCTTCAGACGAGATAAAGCCACACAATAATAAACAAGAAATTCCGCATCAATCGCTCATGGTTTTAACTTTCTTTTATCGTAAATCTTTTTTATTACAGTTCTTGCAATCGCCTGCAACGTGTCCTATTAGAGAACAAAGTAATTTTGCAAATCTGGTAATCCAGGGGTAATCTGTTCGTTATGTTTCTATTTTGACGAGCTGTCAATTTACAAATGAACCGAACCGTGAAATATCAAGGGGCGTTTTCCAAAACCGTGGGGTTTGCGGGCAAGCGTTTCCTCTTCTCCCTTCCCCCTCCCCCTTCAACCTTTTTTTTTTGCTTCCGCTCTAACTTTCGCGCAATAACTCGATTCACTCGATTGGAAACGCTTGCTACGCAGGCTAACACAGGACCTACATTGTACTAGTTCACTAAGACAAATCGAGACAAAACTATAACACAACTTCGCCGAGGGTGTCTGTAAGATGTGGTGGAAACGGACGGCGCAGGGCGGAAAACAATAAATAAATGAATAAAAATAAGTAAGTCAATCAATAAAAAATAAATGTATAGGATAATTATATAAGATAGATCAATAAATAAGACAAATAAATAAAAAAACAGAATTCAAAATATTTAAATTTAACGGGAGCCTCCTGTTTAAACATCAGTTGTGACATCTCTGGATCGTCGACGAGAAGATAAACTGAGTAGCCAGTTATGAAGTTTGCTCGAATGTCACTTCCAACTCATGGCTGAGAAAAAAAGATGGGTGGTATTTGTCGTTTCAGTTTGCGAAATTCTTTTGCGATTTGGTCCGTGCCGTGATGTCGAAAAGAATGCGGACAAAAGAAGTCACGCTTGGCCTAGAGCTAAGTTAATTTTTGCAGTATCTTTATTTTTTTATACATTTGCTGTTTTGCCGCAGCCCACTACTTTAGATCTGACTCCGATTGTATAACAAACACACAAAAAAACTTTAAAAGGTGGAAGAACGGGTTCGGTTTCTCGCCTAGATTCAAGCCTTTCTGAAGAGGGGTGAGAGGAGAGAGCTTTTAAAAAAGCCCGGGGGGGTACTCCCTTATATAAGCCATATAGGTATGTACCGCCCCAAAGGGTTGGGTTTTTGCGCCGTTTTGGTCTTAAAACGGGTCTACACTTTGCCCAGTTTGGTCTGTAATTGGGTATGGGTTTCGAGAAAACTACGGGAGTGTATGAACGTATTTATCGGTTCAATTCCAAACAAATAACAAATAAAGAGAAATATGCGAATTAAAAATGTATTTTAAGAAATCTTTTTTGTTACCGTTCTAATCTATTAATTAATGATGATAATGATGACATAGTTTAATAGAAGCCAGGTCTGAAAACGAGTGTGAATTTTTGTCGCCGTTCTAATCCAATCGAGTATGTCTAAATGTCGCGGGTAGAGGTCGCGGGTGCGGCTTAGGGTCCCGGGTAAACAAATCACCAAATTTAACAGTAAAATAAATGAAAATTTGATTAAGTTTCAAAGAAGATTTGCAATACTTTTTTTGGCCATGGATCATAACCAGGAATTCTAGCTAACTAAGGGCGATACAAAGGAAAAAGTCACTTAAGAAAAATCCACATGATTAAAACTATATTGGCTAGTTAAGTTTGTACTATTAAGTAGCCGAAATACTGACTTGTGTTTGGAATTTGTAGGGGAGGAGGTTAAAGTAAGAAAATTATCTCGGGTTCAAGTTCTCTACAAAACCTTGAATTCGGTCATTTTATGTAGCTGTTTTGCAGACTGCATGACTTTTTCAAAAGTCTTTCAGTTTATGGTTCTGGTATTGCGCACGAGCTGCCCCTCCGCCACAAAGTGTGGATATGTGACGACTTGTTTTGGTGGTTGATTCAAAAAACCTTCTGGGGATTGCACACACTCCCCTACCTTGTACGCCCAAGGGTTTAAGGGTACTTAAAGTTGCAATATTACAAAAAAGTAGTTGGCCCTTTGCTGACCTCTATATAACCTATACGTAGCTGCGAAGTGTATTGAACTGGGAGTGTAAAAATTCGGTGCCCGATTTAAACAGCCGAAACCCCATCGGACTGAAAAACAGTACTTTAACTAATATTTCTTTTTTTTCTTCTTTTTGCAACTCAAGACAAATAAATTAATTTTTGGGGCATTAATGCGTAAACTCCCGGTTGGGCTTTAATCATTACCATGTTGCGAGCTATCAGTCGTAAATCTTGTTTCCTCCATTCCTACATATCTCTCTTGAAAAATCAAAATTTCGTCAAGACCCCCCCACCCCACAAGACCTGAAAATGGCAAGTGAAACCAAGGTTTAGCGCTGCGATAGGTTAGACAGGAAAGAGTCAGAAATAGCTATTACATTTAAGAAGACCATATAATATACTTCAATTGGAACTTTTTTTTCGGTTTTTCAACTACGGGCCCTTGAAATTAAACAAAAAGAAAAGATTAAGACCTCCAGCAAAATCTTACAAAGGTGGCTACTTCTTTGATAAAAACAATCTCCCCTCCCCTTGAACCATATTCTTGACCACCCCCTATGTTTTCTCTCTCCTTCTTGACCCCTTCTTTATTCAGAGTAAGTGTCCACAGTGTGAGCTTATGTGACTTGTCCACTTAAAAGAAGCTGTTTTTACCCTATGTATATACAGTGAAACCTGTATTAAGCGGACACCCTCTATTAAGCGGGGACAGTAGCCGAAGTCCCAAAATTTATTTACCTTATTTGCTTTAAATGAAACCTAAGCGGACACCTCTATTAAGCAGACGCGGACACCTAAAAAGTACCTGAAATGGTCATTTCTATTGTTACCAACCTGTATTAAACGGACACTTGTAATCAAATGCCACCACGCAACATGCCAGACACCGGAAATGCGAAGATTACCTCGAATTACCACCCACAAATTTTTCTATTTTTACATTAAACAACGGGACTTGACGAACATATTTGATTAATTTCACAGTACAGTACTGTTTTCTATTTCCTTTTGTTTGTATAGAGCTTGTTTCACTCATCTGATTTCTTCAAATTTGAGTTGCAATCTATGTTTACGGTATTATGATCAACTGGTCCACTTTGATAAAGAAATTAATGTAAACGTATATCGTCAAAATCTCTGGGAGTATTCTCTTAACCTTTCCACTGTTCATTTAAATGGCATTTGACACCTCATATGACGTTATCTATCGAAACCTGTATTAGGCGGACACCCTGTATTAAGCGGACACTATAGTATTCCCCGAGGGTGTCCGCTTAATACAGGTTTCACTGTGTATGAAGACATAATTTGGTTCATCGAAAATACAGCTTTTTTTTTTTGCACTAAATGAGACTTGAGTGTACTTACGTCCTCAGCAAAAGTATGAATCGAGGGTTGGCATTCGTCGCTCGTGCTCAATCTTGGCGCGGTAGCGCGAAAGAATTTGCCATCCTGGTAAATCGAATTTTTCCCACGTTACTGGCGGCTTGATCACGGCAACAATACCCCAGCACCTGCCGGTGGGTAAAACGTTCATTCATAGTTCTGATTTCCAAGTGGTGACAAATAGGAAGAACATTTCCAGGTTTACTTCGATCGATCTATTCTTTGTCCTGATGGAGTCCAATAGCTCCGTTTACTTGGGGAGCCATACGATATAACAACACGCAATCATATAACATATGTATTAAGGCGTTTCTCATAACATCCGTTTACGGCATAGTTAAGTTTTTTTATTCACTTCTATCGGATTTCTACGTACGCAGAAAACTTGTTATATATGCTGTTCTTGGTTAGTTGTATTCATTCCCCGAAGAAGTCTCAGTAAGAGACGAAACGCGTCGGAAATAAACGAAAAAGCTTACGAGTCTTCCTTTGTACTGCTGACTAGTCTTCTTTAAAAAAAAAAATAAAAAAAGAAATTTTTGTTTTGTTGTTTATTTTATCTATTTGTTAAATTTGATGATTTATTTTTACCCGCGACACCTACCCGCAGCCGCGACTTCTACTTGCGAGTCGCGCCTCGCGACATTTAGACATACTCAATCCGATCTATCAAGTAATGATGATAATGATGGCATAATTTATTAAAGGCCAGGTGTGAAAACGAGTGTGAAAAAATGACATTTTTTGGTCTGAAGTTCAGGATTTGGAGAACCCGGCGGTACACCCCCACCAAGAATTCCCAGGAGTACCTCCCCGGGCAAAAAGGCAAAATAACTTCTGTTAGCTGAACTTTAAGGGACTGCTTATAAGTCTCAGCTTTCAGGGATAAAGATTTATTTAGTTGTTTCTTTAATGTTTTCATTTTTCGTTTAATTTCAAAGCCTTGGGCTACTTCAATCGAGCCACGATGCGGACGAAAGAGTACTCCGCGCCTCTCGCGACCGCTCGTGGGCCTCACGCTTCGAGTTTGTGTCCTCAAACAATTGTAGTTAGTCAATCTGCGGCCTAATACACCACGCACAACAGTTATAAAATTAAAGAATGATTTACTTTAATAATTCACATGTTAATCTCTAATAGTGGAAGAAATCCGGTCTCTTATGGCCATCCTTCTGACTTTGTGCGAGCCTTGCTACTCATCGTTCTCCTCGCCGCGGAGTAGCAAACGTGCCATCACTGATCCAATTTTCCCAGAAATAGCATTCTTCTTGGTTTTCAGAAAGCACGTGCGGTATGTTGCATGCTTGCGTGCATGAATTGTAGCAAAGGAAGGCCAGCCTCGACAATGAGTTTGGAAATTAAAAAAAAAATTAAACGTCTTAATTTTTGCCTTTTGAAAAACTTCGAAACAAAAATGACTAACCTTACTCTCAGTTCATCCAGTGTGGGTGGAGGATGGGGTAGGACTGCCATGCACATATATATGACGGGGATGCTCGTCGGAAAATTAGAATTTAAAAACCTTGCTATGGAGAACATCATGGACGTAGCTCAGGCCAGGCTCCGGCTTTATTCAGTGACTCATTAAGATCACTGTCGCAGTAAGGGCATTTGTGAAATTTTTATTTAGGTATTTCTTTTCATACAACCCTAACCGAAACATTTGTGGGTAAGAATATGAGCTTTCCGTCCTGAACACCCTAAGCATGGGTGAATTTAGGAGTCAGCTGTGTGAACTGCGGCCACCACTTTTTGTGTGAAATTTTATATTATTTTTAAAGAATTGTCAGTAAAATAAATAGCATCTATATGAGGGCAAGTGTCTCGCCCCCCCTTCTGAATTTCCGCCCCTGCTACTAAAGTGAGACCAAATTGAATGAAAAATGAAAATAATAATAATAATAATAATAATAATAATAATAATAACAAATGGAAATTTTATTGATAATAAAGCTAATTATAAAATCCTATTTACGTTATTTTGCTTAAAAAACTATTCAGTCAAAGCACTATTTACAATTCCTTTCGATTGAGAAAAGGACTCTTAATTTCGATTGAAAAAATTCATTCCATCAAAAATATATATATTCGAAAAAAAAAATTCAATTAAAAAAAACGGTTCATTTCAACTAAACTAATTTACGAGCTCACGCCCTTATCACACACGCTTGGGTAGCGTTTAAGCGGCAGTCATCAATTAAATCCCCTTGTGGAATTTTGTGGAAGGGTGTCCTAGAACCTCTTGCGCATGTGTGTACCGACCTTAAAATCTCAAAAGAAAGCAATGTTCTAATTCAAGTAATAGTAATGTGATAAGGTTCCACACTCTTTTCTGAGAGCTTGTCGGTTAGGCGTTTAAGAAAATAGTTGCAGTCGGCTCCCATCCCACCGTTGGTTCCAAAAACTAGGGGAGTGAAAGATCCCATTTCAACGTCCAGCACCCTCTGTTGGTATTTCCACTTTTTCTCCTCCTCCTGCTCCTTAAAGTTTGTGGATGTTGCTTTTTCCTGGTTACACTTGGAGTTAACATGCGTTACTCTGACATCGAAAATGCTGTAACTCCACGAGACCAAAAGCCCCCCTGCCTTGAAGTCCAGTCTTGCCTCCGGGCTTGTTACCGCGCTTCTGAGATTGAATCTCTCATTATCGAGAGGTTGTAGTTGTGTTTCGACTTCAACGTTGGTGCAAACCTTACCAATAAGTGAGGTTATTAGGTTGCGAACACCGTCGTGTCTATGCGCCACGAACCCTGCCTTTTTGCATGACAAAGCATGGCAGACGGTATACTTCTCACCACAAACACACTTGCTTGGTAAGTCGGACGGGGGCATATTATACCTTAAACGCAGAGAGTCTCTGAATTCTTGTTTATTCAGCACTAAGCCTTGATCGACAAGAGGCGCTGTGGTAAGCTATGAGCTCGCACCCTTGTCTCTCGATTGGTTAACTGACCGCAACAGATCCGAGGGTAGAGTGGAATCAATACTTTCCATTTCAATTTCACCGACGCGGTTTTCAAGGCTTGATTTTGTCTTTTTAACGCCTCCGTGGAATTCTCGCCTGCCACCATGAACATGCTCTGTGTGGTAATAGAATCTACGTGCGGTGCTGTTATTGACGTAGAAGCAGCAAACTGCTGTGGAGCTTCAAACCGTAAGTCGGGTACGCCTAGCCCTCCTTGAGCGGGTGTCAAAGTAACGAGCTGACGCAGATCACTAGAGAGGGGCTCCGATTGACCGAATAGTGTTGGGAGAAGTAAGTCGTCGATCGCTTCTTGGATAGGGTCAACGTAATCTGCACACGACTCTATTGTGCGCATGAAATAGGTAAACTTGGATTTGTAACCCTTCGTGAAAACAGTGTAGGCTGCATGAGCCTGCCTCCTTGCTATCTCAGATACTAAGTGCTTCGAGTTCTCCTTTCCATCCAAGGACCTTTTCCCGACAATATTGATCTTTGAACTCTTGAGATCCGATGACGGCCCTTGAGTGGCGCTGACCTTCAGTTGTAATATTGACCTCATCTTCAATAATAATAATAATAATAATAATAATAATAATAATAATAATGATAATGATAATGATGATGATGATAATGATAATAATAGTAATAATAGTAATAATAATAATAACAACTAAATAATTGTATATCCCTTGAAAGCTAAGACCTAAACAATCCCTTAAAGTTAGGCTAACTATATTCATTTCGTCTTTCCCCTCTCACTCCTCTTCAAAAAGGCTTGAATCTAGGCGAGAGGCCGAACCCACTTTTCCACTCTTTATTAAAAGTCAGTTTTCTTTGATGTGTGTTTTTTATCGGAGTCAGTTGATCCAGAAGAGATCTAAAGCAGTGGAGAATAGCTGCAGAAAACAACAAACATAATAAAATACAGATACCGCAAAAATTAACTTACCTCTTTTACATAGGCACGGACCTTAAATACCGCAAAAGAATTTAGCAAACTGAAACAACAGAAACCACACATCTTTTTTTCCCAGCCACGAGTGGGAAGTGACATTCGAGCAAACTTCATAACTGCCTACTCTGTTTATCTTCTCTCCGATGATCTAGAGATGTCACAACTGATATTTATATTTTTAGTATTTTGAATTCTGTTTGTTATTTATTTGTCTTATTTATTTATCTACCTATCTATCTTATATATTTACCTTATACACTTATTTATTTTATTCATTTATTTAATATTTTCCGCCGTTCGCCGTCCGCCATGCGCCATCCGCCGTCCGTTTCTGCATTTTACGGACACCCCTTCACCAGCGCGTCTTGCAATAAGTTACCTTTTCAGTGGATATCTTATTTCAAGATTCATGTTCACTTGGCCCGTCTAAAGCAGTATCCTTGAGCTAACCGTCCAGAATACAAAGAAAGATCAGCAATTTGCAACATTATCAGTAGCCGTGTTATTCTTTCTCCAGGGGCGCTTACCATTTGCAGAAAATTTTGGAAATTGTAGATGGAAGGTAAATGTTAGGGCCACTTTTCGCAAATTCCAACCGAAAATGGAAGAGTACGTTTTGAGGTAGTTCTTTCATTCGAGTTGGTACGAACCAAACGGAATGTTGCTTACCATTTACCAATTTCTCGGTTCCTTCTCTGTTCCACACTAACGCTACACAAATACGCCCCTTTTTTTGGATTCAAACCGTAACGGATATGGCAATTTTGCGGTAAACTGGTAAATCGCTTACCATTATGCTTTCGACACCCCAACCGGATTTCTCCGTCAAATAGTAAGCACCCCAGGATACCGTCGATATTGCAGGTCGAAAATGACTGAAAAAAAATCATTTTTTGGATACATCGTTTCTTTTCTTGACGAAAAATTCTAATTATCCGGATTTTTGATACGATCTCGGATTTTAGTAAAGAAACGCACCCTAAGGCTGGTTTTCAATAGCGACGGAATCAGAATAGGAGTCGTAAGCTGATTCGTAAGAGCGCTTATGACCTAATAAAAATAAAAAAATCAGAGTGGTAGCCGCGTCATAAGCGACGGAGTCGGTGTCTGAAGAATCAGAATGTTTCCATTTTCTTCCTACTCCGCTTATGACTCCGTCGCTAACGATCCAGTGAATACCAGTTTGTCGGAGTCGGAAGCCGGAGGGAAACGACAAAACAATCACAAAGCTCGTTTGTTTCCACGCTTGGTTGAATCGGAATGCTGTTTTCACTAGATCATAATTAAACAAAGTGTATTGAAATGAAAGATGCACTTTTATCGCATATTGTGATCGTGTCAAAATCTGTATAAAAATAAGGAGAAAACAAACGCAAAACAAACAAACAAACAAACAAAAAACTAAAAAACGCAAGCTCTAGCTGATAATTACTGAGAGTTTTGCACCTGCTAGACTGGTGTTATAACCAGCGTGTAACCAAAAGTACAATATGTTTAGGTATTTTTCAATTCGTCTTGTTTCTCATGCTCACTCACACTTATATAGATGAGTCTTATTTTATTTTCCCTTACAAGGATTTTGAGAAGCAGAAGAAGCTCTGCTTTAGAAGAGGATTATAACACATAGACAAAGCGAGCGCTCTTGTCGACAGCCCCAATGTACTCACAGCAAAGAGAAGTATTTTCAAGAGAAGATCACGAGGTCTGTAGGCAAAAACAATGGGCATCCCTAGGTGCTTGGTTTTTGGGGCCCAAAGCAGAAAATGGAGAAGTTTTTCGGGAATTGCTGACGAAAGCTGTCGATTCTCATATCAGATTCCGTCACAGGTACTCAGTTCAAAGTATTATGGCAGGGGGTCACATGTAAGGCGGTCAGGATGCTTTCCCCCCAACTAAATCGGGCTATAACAAGTCCTACTTCATTTTTATTTATTTTTATTTTTAATTTATTTAGATCGTTACTTTATTTATTTATCTAGTTTTTGCCGAAACCGTTGTCAGGTTTTTTGTAACACAGGATATTAAAGAAATTTACCTTTTTAACGCCGTTAATTGTTTTATAAACATCAGTAAACGCAGTCAGTGTCAGAACCTAATTTTGCCTAAATAGACCAATTTCGATACATTAAAATTCACGCTCGGCTCCGAGGTCTAACGGATTAAAACAAAAGAAATCGCCTGAAGGTTCAGGGATGAATAATACATTTTTTTTATTCCCCTAAGCCTCGCAGCTAAGTACGAATTTAGTAATATATCGAAATTGGTCTATTAGCCTTGTATTCGTCAAAAAGAGCAAGGACAGTCCTAAAAATAGTGCCAATTATAATTTGTTCAAAATATTTTTCCTTTTTTGATTGGCTTAAATCTGCCGGTTAATTCTTTATAACTAGCTAAGGCTGGTCAAATAGCGCATTTCAGAGTTTTGCCAAGCACTTTTCAAAAATACGGCAAGTGCAAAGGTTTTCATGTAAAAATAATTGTTTATTTTATAAAAAGAAAAAAAAAAAAAACAGCAACAACAACTCATTTTAATATAACCATTCATATCCTGCTCATCCTCATCCAATAATTGTTCATTTCATTTAACAGTTACTTTCCCTGTGATCCTCCTTATGTCACAGACGAGCTTCGGGAGGCAGGTTCCTTCAACTATGCCATGGAGAAGTTGAAATCTGAGATGGACAAATTGCAGATGGAATTAAAAAATTCTGTTCCATTCTTTAGTTCCAGATACAAGGTATATATTTTGAGTATATTGCTATTTACCTAGTACTCTTTCCAGATTAAATATTCCTCTTTCCTGAAAAGTTGGTCAGCCACAATTCCAAAGAAAAGAAAGACAATATGGTGGGCATAACACGCCTTTAGTGTTGCAAAACTCATTTCTAGTCATTTCCCTGCTAATTGGCGGAAAACTGGTCAAAACGGAGGATTTGGTTAAAAATGCGTTTTTTTTCCGCTACAGACTGACGGTCACCAAAGGGTTAATGTTTGCACGTCTACATTAAATGTTCCAAAAGCTTCCACTAAAACCTCATGGGAGCAACTCGTATTTTCTTTGCCTCAGGGTCACGTTCTTTGGGACACAGCAATGCCAGCTAACCTTGGCTACATGTCTGCAATGTTGTACAACCAAAACAACTGCGCGTCAGAGGCCTCCACTGTCACAAGTAAATATGAAATGGAAGTGGGCAAGGACTTGTGTGTCATGCTGGGGTATGAAAGGGACAAATGTATGGGACATCTTACAGCTGGTGGTTCTGTCGCTAACATTGAGGCAGTTTGGGCGGCAAGAAATGTAAAGTACTTTCCACTGGGACTACAAGAAGCTTTGTTTAAGGAAGATAGACTTTTTGGTGCCAAAGGTTATAAGGTAAGTTGTCCTGCCATAGCATTTTAGTTTCTTTGACACACTGAGTCGAAGGCTTTTTAAATTCTAAGAAAATAAGGTCAGTTTCAAGGCCTTTATCTGGAGCTTGACCAATATCCTGCATTAGTTGAAGGAGTTGAGTCGTACAATATTTTCGCGACAGGAAACCATGTTGTAGAGGGAATATACAGTCCCTGATGAATGGAACGAGACGTGAGGTTACGCAGTGCTCTTGGATCTTAGATACCTTTGATAACAAGGAAATAGGACGATAGTTGTTCACTTGGTTTTAACCATTCTCTTTATTAACAGGAGCGAGGTTAGCACATTTTCATTGAGTGGTGTGCAACCCACTACGCAAGTCAAATTAATAAAAACGACATTGGGAAGTTTTTCAGGGCCAGTAGCCTTGTTAACCTCCGGCGTTTTTAATAGTTTAGAGACTTCATCAACAGTAACTTGAATTAGATCGAGAAACAGTGTCCGCTGTTCTCGCGAGAAGAGTAACAGTAAGGTATGCCACATCTCTCTTTGCTCGGCTGAGGCGCTAATGGGGGCTTCCAACGTTGCCATCAGTCGACCTCCACGCTCTTCCAAGTTTTGCGGTCCTGCGCCAAAGCACGAATTTATTGACGAACAGGGGGTTTTCAGGATTGATTAGCTTTGCAGCATACTCGTGAAATAGAATTTACGTCCACCAGGTCTTGGTTTGACGTGTATACAGTGTTTGTGTGGTAACCAGTCATTAAGTGTTTACTATTGTCTATGTGTTTTTCTAAGTTCATTTTACTCTGTTTAGGTTTTTTTCCCTCAGAGAGGAAAAGAAACAGAATTAATCAGCGCGTCACGGTGGGAACTTCTTAACCTTGATGTCGACACTATTTTAAAAATGCCCTCTGATGTACAAGTTTTAACAAGCCTCGGACATCAAGAATTTACGGAAATTATGTCAGAGTATCTCTATGAGTTCATTGGAGCGCAGGAGTTTGTACGGCGACATATGCTAACGCAAAGTCCGTGCATTTTTGTTCCAAGCACATTGCATAGTTCCTTAACGAAAGCAGCCACCATTCTCGGACTTGGTCGAAAGAGCCTTGTCTCTGTAGCAGTTGACGAAAACTCGCGGATGGATCCTACTGGTTGGTAAAGTTTTTATCGTGTTATCTTCATGAAGCCCCGAACAAGTTTCTGCTGTACGTGTTTCTATCTATTATAGCCATTTTCAGATTTACATTCTCTCCTTGCAGTGGAAGACAGTAACCTAGCTTTGTTGTGGCATAAAAGATAATACAAACTAGCTTTTGTACTGACGTTATCAATGTGCTGGAATTGATTACTTGCTTGACGGGTTACTGTGTGTTCCTTACGCTTCTTTATGCTTGGTTTTCTCGTAAAGTCATTCATTATATGTTAAAAAAAGGAAAGAAAGAAAGAAAACACGAGTACAGGAAAAACAACAGGGTGTATTTAATTAACATTAACAGCCCGGGTAATTAATAGTCCATTTTCGAGTTACAAAAAAAACCTCACTTTCAAAATAAGGTCAAGTGAGATATCTTTCTTGTGAAAATGAGTTTTACTTGCATGAGAATAACTAATCATTTTCATATCAATGGCTTTGCAGTTACCCTCGCTTTAAAACAGAGGATTGCTTTTGAGGCAATTCGGAGATGGCCTATTTACTGATTCAAGTGGTCATATGTATGTCATTTGTGCGGTTTATTGAGATCAGCATGAGTTGTTGGTCATTGAATCGAAGACCATTAACATTTTTTGTACCAACTTTTAATTTAGATTTGAACCGCAAACTAAAAGAAAAGTTGGATAAGGAAATTCCAGTCATTACAGTAGTAGCTATCACAGGAACAACAGAGCAAAGCGCCGTGGATCCAGTGAATGCAATTGTTCATTTGCGCGGAAAGTTTAGAACCAAGGTAAGAATAACGTGAACTTTATATGACTTCATTTCTGAAATTCTGGCCACTGTCTTCATCATCCTCATCATGATCGTTCCCATCTTCGTCGTATCATGAATCATCTTCAACATTATCAATAGGAGTTTAAGCAAAACTCTATGGCGGGCTCTACTACCGCAAATAATTTTTCGAATGGCAGGCAATCGAGTGCAGTCGTAACGCCACATCCTTCTTCGTCTAAAGCAGTGATTTGGTGCATTATCTAACACGTGAGCTTTAAATGGCTTGTTTGTTCTTTTTAACGAACGTCTTAGTTTTTTGTTTTCTATTCATAAATATTTTACGTACAATTTTTGTTCTAAAGGCAAAAAAGGTTTGGGATCATTATCAAGTATTTTGAGGTTAAGTTGATGGTTAATTTTCTTTTGGTGAGGATGGAAGATAATAAAGTTCGACTTTTTAACGTTTAGCGTTAGCTTGTAGGCTGTTAACCATTCATAAACTTTATGGAATTCCAGGTTCACAACAAGCTCCAGGGTTCGAAGATTTTTATCAGCACATAATAGATTTGTGTCATCAGCAAACAAGTAGAATGTTAATTTATCAGAGGACTTGTGGATATAATAAAACAGTAAAGGTGCTAGAACAGAGCCTTGTGGGACGCCACAGGTCATCGGTTGCTTGTTGGAGATATCAGGTCCAATTTGAGTTTACCGAACACGGTCAGAAAGATAAGAACGGTTTAGTTTTATTTGTGAAGACATAAAATGGATCTAATCTAAGACAGCTGCATCTGCAAGACAAAAAAAGAGAGACATTTTTACCACTGTTGCAGTTTCTAAACCACATATCACAAGTTTTTTGCGAGTCTTATTAGATATTCGAAATGTGTCTTGGGAAACTGATGTCAAGCCATAGCTTAAAGAAGCAAATTTGGATGGTTAGAGAGCCCCTTTCAAGCTCAATTTTGAGCAATAAGAACACCAGAACCAATATCAACTTTCTACGCCATATTGCAGCAGAGTAACTGTAGTTTCATTGGTGAAAGCCGATTCTCATAACACAAATTAGTTGTTCGGATTTTCACAAGAACCCAGGAATTGTCAATAACTATTAACTAAAATGCTGAGATGTTTTGTTCTATATGCTCTATGAAACCAAAATTTGGCTGGAGTAAACTTTCAATCGCTTTTAATTAAATCAGACACTTTACTTTATCAGTAGGCAGCAATTCCGCTCATTTTAAAACCTTTAAAACTCGACGCGTTACAAACAGTATTTCGGAAACTGAATTCCGACCTCAAAGCAAGCATCCGACATCAAGTATATCACGGAACACCAGTAACATGGTATTAAATTTTGACAGCATGTACTGAACATGTGCAACTGTCACTCATTCAATGGAATTCCCACATCACAAAGGAACACAAAAGTGTCAGGGGTCTGAAGCCAAATTTTAATTTTGGGGTGAAACAAAACTTAACTTTGTAGACCCCAACCTCCACCTTGCTTTAAAATGAAACGGATAATAACGCAAAAATAACAACTGTACCCAGAATATGAAAAATAACTTCATTGCAGTGCCGGAGTCTAATTTAATGAAGACATGATGGAAACACAACTGATCACGATTTGTTGTTTATCGACACTTTGAAATTGTAAATGAGAACAACACGGTTTCCTCGTTTCGCAAGAGCTAGGAACTAGTAATCTGTCAAACTTACCACAATAGACATGTTCGCAGCGCAAGCGTAGACATTTTTCGCCAGTGAAGCTATTGCTTGGTGGGCTGCGTCAAAGTACTCACCCAAGATCTCCTCGTCCACGACAAACGTATTATCACCTGCCGTAGTGATTTGCTTTAACTCCTTATTATTATCTCTACTTCGTTTTTTCTATATAGACCCTTAAATACCTTGTTTCTCTTAGCCAAACTAGCAATGCGATTAATATGGTACTCTGAAGGAACATTTTCTTAACACTCCATTTTTGTATTTAACAACTAGGGTCTGAACTTTAGCATTCACGCGGATGCAGCTTGGGGAGGATATTTCTGTAGCATGCTGCGCGCGCAGCCTGAGAGACGTCCGACGCCAACAGCCAAAGAAGCAGGATTTGTTCCAGAAATGTACCTTAGCTCCTACGTCCATGAACAGTTATCAGCTCTCCATTGTTGTGATACAATCACTGTTGATCCCCACAAATCTGGCTTCTGTCCGTATCCTGGTGGTACAATCTGTTATAGAGACAAAAAGATGAACTCATTTCTGTCAATCAACAGTAAAGTGCCCTACCTCCATGGAAAGACGAGTCTTGGGGACGTTGGCATCGAGGGATCCAAACCTGGGGCAGCTGCTGTAGGGGTGATGATGGCAAACAGGGTAACCATTTAGGACTGTTTTTATTTTACTAATTTTTTTAAAAAACCAGCCCATTTTTCTTAGTTGTTGCCATCCGTCTGTTTCAGGAGACAATGAAGTCTCCGCCTAGGTTTAGTCTGTGGTTGAGTTGCAGCGCCTGCTGTGGCTGTACAGTCCAATTCTGGATCGGCAGGCTCTGTTGCAGTTGCTGCAGATGAATTCCGCTCTCAGTTTTGTGGGTGCTAATGCCGTCCACTGCCGTCTGCGCTCTCTCCTCTTGTCCCACTGCTCCTCTCTCCTCTTCTCACTCGTCTAAATTCCTGCCTTGATAGCAAGCCTCCAGAGACTTCGGTCTGCAGCTACAGCTTTCCAATCCGCTGGGTTGACATTTCCTTCCTTCAGATCACGTTTAAAAACGTTTTTGAAGCAAAGGGTAGGCCATCCTGCAGGTATAATTCTAGTGGCAAGCTCGCCGTAGGGCATGTCCTTGGGAATTCTTCCATCCTCTATACTGCTGACGTGGCCAAGCCAATGCAACCGTCGCTGTTTGAGCAAGGCGAACATGCTAGGTACTCCCGCCTGTGCCAGGAAATCCTTGTTTATGACACGTTCTTCCCAGGTGATGTCGAAAATCCTTTTGAGGCAGCGCAGGTGGAAGATGTTGAGTCTACGCTCTTGGCAGGAGTAGAGGGTTCAGGTCTCGCTGCCGTAGAACAGTGTGCTGAGCACGTAGGACTGGTAAAACTTCGTCTTGGTGCTAATGGTGAACAAGGTGTTGTCCCAGACCTTCGTTCCAAGGTTTGCCAGTGCTACCGCTGCTTTGACGATCCTTTGGTTCAGTGCGGTGTCCAGGGAGAGGTTACTAGAGATGGTGGAGCCTAGTTAAGTAAAGTTCTCCACATCCTCAAGAGGGCAGTTGCCAATGGAGATGCTTGGCATGCTGCTGACGTCTTGGCCAAGGATGTTAGTCTTCTTAGGAATGACGGTGGGACCAAACTCTTTACAAGCGTGTGCGAAGCAGCTGATGAGTAGCTGTAGAGCATCCTCAGTGTGTGCGGTCAGGGCAGCTTCGTCTACAAACACCATCTCTCTTATCCCTTATCCTTCAGGTTCAGCGGAGCAACGATTTGGAACATGCTCCCCCTGGGCCTGAGGAGCGAGCAGCGAACATGATATTGAAAAGTTTAAGTCTGCCCTCAAAAGGCATCCCTTACTTTTGATATACTATTGTATTTTAGTAAAAGCCAACTAGTGGTCTATTATCAATGCTGCGTTCTGATTGGTTGAGCTACTACTAGGCTATATGTTATAGTCCACTAGTAGCGAAAAGCGCCGGCTTTAAAAACCAGAACAATGGTGGCTGAATAGCGTTTTGCTAGCTAAAGTTGTTTTGTCTCGATATTTTTGACCAACTAGTTGGATTTTACTAAAACAATTATTTCTCTCGCCCTCATGGCCTCTGAGTTAATAGCCCACTCAGCCTTCGGCCTCATGGGCTATTGACTCAGAGCCCATTCGGACATCTCTGACTAAATAATGTTAATAAAATAAGTGAATAAATAAATCATTAACTTCCGCACCTTGGCCTTTGCTTGGAGGCGTGCAAGGTTGAAGAGGTGTGGATTTACACACCTGACTGGCTGAAGGTGTAGGACAGCGGTAGAGAGAAAAAGGTGTCGAAGAGTTCGGGAACGAGTACACGCGAAGCCCTGTTTCACTCTGCTCTTGATTAGAAAGGGGTCCGAGGATGAGCCGTCGTACTGGACGGCACCTTGCTAGTCTTCATGAAAAGACGCGATCATCCTTACGAGCTTCGGGGACATCCAATCCTCTGCAGAAGAGGGAATAGGCCTTTCCTGGTGACTAGATCAAAGGCCTTAGTCAGGTCAATACAAGCGATGTATAAGGGCTTGCTATGCTTGCGACATCTTTCCTACAGCTGCCTCAATGAAAAGATCATGTCCATTGTTGATCTTCCTGCTCTGGGCCCGAACTGCGTCTCAGGGTACATCCGTTCTGATAACGACTGCAACCCGCTCACCGCTACATGGGCAAAGGCCTTCCCAATGATACTAAATAAATAAATAAGTAAATAAATAAATAGAACTTAAATGGCTTTTACAATTACTGGCTAGCCCTGTAGTTTACATTGTGGGCCCAATCTACAAATAATTCTAAAATATAAAAGATAACGTAAAAGGAAGTAAAAGGGTAAAAAATTGAAAATGGTTAAAAATAGTTACCTAATTAGTACAGTACAATCGAGATAAAAAAAAAAAAACAAAAAAGGTACCTTAAAATGTCCTTGTAATACTAAAATGTTTGTGACTTGCATTAATGTTTAAGAATATCTCGAGCAAATGTTTCTTAAAGTTACTTTCATTTGTCATGTTTTTAAGCTTGTCGTCTAGACGATTCCAAAGGCGAGTCGCGCTCGCATTAAATGTTCGCAGACCCGCGTTAGACAAGCCTTTCGGTACAGCCAAGGCATTATTAGAAGATAAGCGAGTGTTATAGCTATGGGCATTTTTTATATGTTCTATAACTTTTGAAATAATCTGGACATTCCTTGTTCACAATTTTGAACATCATAGACATATTTTTTATGCGCATTATGTTGTCAATCGGCCCCCACTGTAGTTTCTGGAACATTTGTGCGGAATTATCTAATAGCCTGGCATCTAGTATTAATCTACCCCAGCGTTTTTGAACTCTAAGAATTCTCAACAACTGGTCGTTTGGGGCATTACCCCAAACCGAGCAACAGTATTCAAAGATAGGCTTCACGAATGCATTGAATAACAATTTTCTGCAGTGGAGATTGAGGTAGCCTTTGGCTCTTTTAAGTAAATAACTTCTTGAGTTCAGTTTCCCAATTAAGTATTCGATATGGCTGTGCCAGGTAAGGTGATTGTCCATCCTGGCGCCCAGGAATTTTCATTCTCGGCTCTTCTAAACGGTTGTCGGTCAAGAAAAGATCCAAGGTTGGCTGATTCACATGTTGCAGTTTCTGTCGTGTGGCAATGAGGAGTGGTTTTGTCTTCTTTGCGTTAGGGACCATTTGATTTGAAGTGAACCATCGGCTAGCACATCCTCGGAGACCCAGGGGCAGGCAGTCGGGCCGGGAGAAAAGGCCCGACGAAAGTTTTCAAGCACAGGCGGAAGAGCCCTTGGGTACCAACTCTCACCGGACCATTTCCAAACGGTCAAGCGAATGCTGGCTCCTGATTTGGCACAAAAATGCTTTGTATTATTGTGCCCAATCGGCGAACAGTTTCCCCTGAGTTCTTGTCGTGAGTTCGTACACGTGTCCAGCTTGTCATCTACATTTTCAGACATGTCAAGCAGCGTCCATGGAGAAGTGTATAGATCGTAAATAAAACTATCCCTGCCAAAATTCTTGGAGCTCCTTATTTAATGGTGTCATGATACGATTTTGGCGATTTAGGGCCACGAGACCTGTGTACGAAGCACATCGGATAATGGTCACTTGGTCCATATATTGGGACATATATGGGCTTTCGATGATTTGTTCAGGATGCGTAACATAAACATGATCTAGCAGCGGAGCCGAATATCGGGTAACTCTTGTGGGGGTGGAAGCAGATATTATCTGTTCCATCCCTGCATCTTGGAATATTGTGGATAGCCTACAGGACCCTTTAACTGTTATCAGGTCAACACTGAAGTCTCGAACCACAATTACTTCGTTATATGTGCTCGTAGAAACGTCTATCATTTTCTCCAGGGACATACAGAAATCAGGATTTGAGTTTGGCGGGCGGTAGATAATAATAAAAAAAATCTTTGTCCCCAAACGATGTTGCTTGGTCTCTAAGCAAAGATGTTCGAGGTCAGTTGTAGATGGATCCAGCAGGTGAATCCTACGGCAGGGAAGAGCACAGCTCACATACATGGCAACACCACCGCCTCTTATCAAGTCACTCAGATCACAGCGGTGAATTTGATAATTCTGTAGAGCAATCTCGCAGTCTGAGGAGGGATATTCCACGATAGTTGTTGCAGTCGCTGCGGTCTTCCTTTTTCGTGTAGAGCGTGATGATGTTGGTGTCACGTTACCGTTCCTCCCAGCACTGTAGCAGGCGGTCGTGCAGATGATGAAGGAGAGCAGTGTTCTTGCCAGCCTTGATGAACTCTGGTGGGATGTCGTCGTTGCCTAGTGCTTTAACTCAGGCTAGACCGTTGATTGCTTTGCGGAGTTCGTCTACTGAGGGTGGACCGTCAAAATCTTCCATGACAGGCAGGAGGATGATACTCTCAACTGCTGCGTCAGTGACGATATTCTCCCTTGAGTAGAGCTCTTGGTAGTGTTCTCCTCATCTCTCTATCTGTTTCCCCCAGTCTGTAATGATGCCAACAGCAGATAACTTCAAGGGTGCAGTTTTGGTGGCGCTTAGACCGAAGGCTTTCTTTATGCTATCATACATGGTGCGGATGTTCCCACAGTCAGCGGATAGTTGGATGCTTTGACAGAGATTCAGCCGGTTGTCGTTGGCGCGGCGTCGAGCGATCCGTTGGACATCGTTCCCGGCCGTCCTGAGTGCAAAGAGTGTCTAATCAAAGGGTCTCGAGCAGTGCTGCTCGCTTCGCCGCAATTGCTGGCTCGAGTTCGGCAACGCCAGCTTGAAATCAGTCTGCGTTCTGCCGCTCTCTATTGCCGAAGGTGTCCATGGCTGATTTGTAGGTAGTGACACGGATGTGGTTCCATCTTTTTTCAGGGCTTGTTGTGTGGCAGTCCCTCAGGGCCTCTTCAGTGAAGTCGGCGGAGCCCTCACACAGGTCTCGGATTGCTTTCCTGGCTGTGGTGATGCGTGGGCGTCCTTTCTGCGTGGAGCGGTTGACTCGTTTGGGTTGAGAACGCACCTTGGTGCCAACTAGACAGTGGTCGCTGTCACAGTCAGCGCTGTGGTAACTGCGGGTACTGAGGATGCAGTTGAGAAGGGTCTTCGAGTGATAACAAGATCCAGCTGGTGCCAGTGACTGGATCTGGGGTGCCGCCAAGATACTCTGTGGCTAAACGTGGTTGAGAATAAGGTGTTGGTTATGCAGATGTTGTGGGAAGAGCACAGCTACAATACTCTCTGACCGTCCTCGTTCAACTTGCCGACGCCAAAGTGGCCGATGCTGCGGGGCCAAGAGTCGTGGTCAGCTCCCACACGGGCGGTGAGGTCCCAGAGCAAGAACAGGTATTACGTGGCAGGAATCTCTCTGATGGTTGTCTCTAGTTCCTAATAAAACTCATCCCTGACCTCGGCTGAAGAGCAGATTGATGGAGCGTAAATGCTCGGGATGATCACTGGGTCTGAGAAGCTGGAGAAGCGAGGAGAGAGAATACGGGCTGTGCCTTTGGATGGTGCGGCTTTGTACGGGACAGGGGAGAATTTCTCACTGCAAATACAACGCCCAGCAACTTTGGGTCCTCTGGCTCCTTCCCTTGTTAAAAGAAAGTGTGGTCCTGTTATCTGAGGCTGCCGTCTGATGGGAGTCTAGTCTCCTGCAGTGAAGCGATGTCGATATTGAGCCTTTGAGATCAAAAGGATTTCCCCTAAGCTTCAAGCACGTAATGAAGCAGGCAGACTGTGGCGAGTCAGCACCTTACTGGCTGGAGGGTGCCCAGCTTGAGGCGGGTGGTAGCTGACCGGTGGGACGCGATGATCCCTCCCACCGTCGGAGGCAACCTGTAGCGCATGGACCTACGCCAGTAGGCCTGGACGTATAACCCGTAACTGCTGCCTCCCGTGTTGGGGAGACTGGGATGCCCAGTCGTCAGGATCCACCTCTCGGCCTCACTGACGTAGTCCAAAGGAGAGCAGAGCAAAATATTTGGCACCAGCTTGACTTCCGGAGCTGTTGGCAGGTAATCATGTTCACAATGAACCGCCTTAGGGGATCCTCTCCGGATTTCTGCAGGGTTTACTCCTTAGCCTTTCCTCCTCCCAGATATTCCACAAGGCAGCGGAGCCATACTCCAATGGCCGGGGCACGGATGCTGGAACCTTAGGGCTTTCATGGACCAAGGATCTTTGCCCTCCCAGTCTGTCCATCACCCCTGGACACTTCGAGGGTGTTACCTCAGACTTACGCCTTGTCCTAGAGGAATTGCGTGCCATGGTTGCCGAGCTTCATCTGCCCGAGTTTCGAAATGAGAAATTTTCTTCTTCTAGGCAGATTTACAACCAGGGTTGAGGGCTCAGCCTAGGCCTGCCCAGCCCAGTTATCCGGTCGGGCACCCGGTGGCGCCACAATAGCAGTCTCCGCGAGAACGGGGAATCTCCTTGTAGGCGCGGCTGTGGACACGTTTTTGAAGCCTTAGAAATAGCCTTACAATGATAGCCTTTGTACCTGGCAATCCAGACGGTGGCTACGCGGCGATCACTACACTATGGAAAGGAGAA
This sequence comes from Porites lobata, assembly GCA_942486035.1. NCBI lineage: Eukaryota > Metazoa > Cnidaria > Anthozoa > Scleractinia > Poritidae > Porites > Porites lobata. The sequence continues at coordinate 2,896 of CALNXK010000556.1, read as the reverse complement.
GTTTTTGAATGCAAGTCACTTTCCGGATGAGCGGGACGTCCAACACAAGACCTCACCAGATCCCCACCCAATCCCTATTATCACGTTATTTCATGCATTTATCCAAGCAGACATTTCATGCAGTGTTTCATTTGCCACAACAAGAATATAAGCTGTTTCTCAACTGCTTGTCCTTACAATGGCATAGTTTTCCTTATTTCGTTTTCTTGTTTTCACAGGTCATTGGTCTTCACGGTTACCGTCGTATCCTGGCTTTGTGCATGTTTACGTCAAAGATCCTGTACTGTCAGTGGGCAGCACTAGCCAAAGAGGACGACATTTTTGTTATTAAAACAACGAAACCATTATCCAATATGAATAACTGGTCAGAGGAGGAGCATATCAAATTTATTAGGGGACGAATTCTCGGAAAAAGCAACGAAGAACTAGCGCGGGTAAATCTTTTAACCTGTTAAACTGTATTGCTGTATTTTTGTGATTTAATTCCGTACCGACACAGCAATGCTAATACTGTTTCAACTTGTTTGTCGCTTAGGATGATGAGGCTATGATTTACCTTAAAGAAGTGGGTCCTGACACCTTGATACCGTGTTTCTCTGTAAACTTGAAAGGAAACCAAAACGTTGAAGTGTGCAATGCAATCAACACAGCGATCTTCGAAAGCCTCAGTCACACATCAGGGGAACATTCAGCGCTTCGTATTCCAATGCTTGTTACCTCTTCAAGTCTAGTGTCCCACGTCCACAGTGTTGCAGCTACAAATTTCAAGAGACGATTAGGGGTAAAATCTCATTAAATATATGACACTGAGTTGAAACTGGGTTAAATATTTGGCAAAACATAAGCTAAGTATTTTGTTTTGAAACTAACGGGAGATTATATTGTTACGTGAATTCATTAGACTTTACCATATCGGTGGTTTGATACTTTTCTATCCTAACCAGTCATGCTTATTGCCATCAGTTAAACACTGCGTAACTATTACGTAAATATCAGGCTAACGTCGTCGGTTTTATCCAGGATTGGATTGGCTAGAAGAGAGAAAAATCTTGGGGTCATCTTTCAGGAAATTTTGAATATTTGAAGAACTGTTTTTTTTTATTTTTAAACCGCACCAATGAAAAGTGAAAAGAAATATGCGCGTGTAAAATTTCGTCACTTAGTGCTATAATATGTATTGAATTTATACTGTCATATGATTTATTGAGTGCCTTTTTTTCGCTAACTGATTTACACTCAGATCCCTTTTTTCCCTCCTTGATCTAGCTTAACTCAAACAATGACACGCCAGTCAAATACATCATTACAACCTGCATGGATCCCTGGGCCACATCAACAGAGTTCATGAAGCGCGTGGCTTCTATCATGAGAAATAGTATTTTGTGCGCCGTTGGAAGGGTAAGGGCCAACTCAGATGTAATCAAATTGCAAGTGCTTCATTATACATAAAGTACGGCTTAGAACGTACAGATATGTTGCCTTTGAGATAATATATTAGATCGTTAAAATTCAGTTAAGGTGCACGGCTTAAATCTATTTATTAGCGTTTTCGTCATGTTTTTATAGATCGCGATTTCCATGTCAAGGCTTTGTGCAAAGTTGAAATGACTGTATCAGTTCTATTTCACAAAGGCAATTGATTTACACGTTTTTATTTTCAATTAGCCGCCGAGTGGCAAACTAATCCTGTGACAATGTAAAAAAAAAAAAAGCCAGAAAACTTGAATATATTACCAAGCAGAAGGTTTTGATTATAACATTTAACGAAGTTAGGAAAGAATCTGTTGTATGATTTTAAAATTACTGATATCTTTTTGTACAAATAAGGTTTTTAATACATGATGATATCTCAAACGCTTTTATACCTGAGGGAGAGTAAATATATAGATTATTAAAGTTCCCAAACTCCCCATATTATCTAGGCTACCATTTTCAAAATCGTCTTTAGTTGCATATTTCATATAAAATGGTTTCAGTATATTAGAGCGATTACACATCACTGCGGCTATTTTTGTGTTCCAAAACCGATGAAACGGCGGTCATGTTAGTGTTCCAAGCTTATCCCGAGGGAGTTGAAATCTTTTCTTCTATGCTGACCACGTGAGTGAAAACGCTCTAATACTCATGTGGTTGTAGAATTTCGCGTACTCTGATTGGTCCAGGCCCTCCTCATCTCCCCCAATAATCACCAGGCGAGTGAGGTTATTGTAGCCATTTCTGATGAATGACTCTGTGATCGAGCGCCGAATACAATGAACTTAAAAGGCTATTAGTTTAGTTTAGGACGGTTAATACAATACGCTATAACACCAGATACACGCGTCTTGTAGAAACTACGAGATAAGTGATACGAGATAAGTACAAGTTAAGTTGCAGATTGGCAGCCGTATATCAAAGATGTATCAATTTATGTCGATCTCCCCTTTTAGGTTACTGATCCTATTGCACTCCACAACTTTGTCAGCACTGGTGTTGTCAATGAACAGAATGAAGTGATCGCCTATTATGTAGGAGACTTTAAGAGAGTCCCGAAACAGTACGACGCGATTGTTAAGTTAAAATTCATGTGTGACAAAGACGCCCAGAAGTACATCACGACACAGAAAATGCTGTTAAAGTGGAATGTTCCTCAACCTATTGTCTTTCGAAGCAAAAAGCAAAGACTTTATGATGTCTTCTTCAAGAATACAGGGTACTCCGGTGAACTGGAAGAGTTCGACTGTTTCATTAGCCTTCCTTCTGATAACAGCAACCATCCATTAATGAGCCCAAACATGAAAATCATGGACGTTCCACATTACAAGCATTTTGACAACCACGAATTCCCTGAGCACAGTTCGTACTTTATGTACGGAGACAAGGAAAATGTGTTTTTGTTCCACATCCCTACCAAGAG